>BMAO01024080.1:0-149279 GCA_019973975.1 Trichonephila clavata
TCTTTAATTGAAGATCGAATATACTTCTTACAAGTAATTACTTTAAGGCTGCAACTCCTTTCTAAAATAATTTAATTCTTTTTTTTTTAATTTTAATTCCCATCTGAGTAAGAAACAGCATTTTTAGTACACTATAGTACCTGTAATAGTTTTTCATTCAAAAATATAATTAAGGTTGGTAGTTCAAAATTTGTCATTTCTTGGCGCCAATTATAACGATAAATAAATAACTCAAAGCGATGCCTACAGGGTGATTCAAAATTCACAGGACAAATTTAATGATTTGTTATAACATCTTACAATGGGCAGTTATTGTACTCGATTTCTTACGAACAAATATTTGAATTTTACAACACTACACACAACCAAAGGTTTGTGGAACTACAATTGCAACGACTAATCAGTAGCTCCGTCCACATCCAACTTCCATTCCATCTACCTATCTTTATTCTTTTTGCTATTATTTAGAGATTATAATTAAGGGGGTAGGTTCACGAAACAGGATCTGTATCTCAGTAATGTTAAAAAATAGGTAATTTTAAGGAACATTTATTAACATTCTATTGAAAAAAATCTCCAATTTTTTTACTGAATATTCTTTGAACCATAATACATACTTTAATCAGATATTTTATGGATCGAATGTCTAGTTATTCTTTTAAAAAATATTTTTTTGCCAAATCTGTTTTATTTTTCAAAAACAGTGAAATTTTATGATGTTTAATGCTATAAATTAAGTCAGAATATTTTTTTGAAAAAATCCCTCGATTAAAGTACGTATAGAGAGTAATTATTAATAATGCAAAGTTAAATGCAGTAGTTTAGGAACAAATGTTCCTTATACAGTAAAAATTTTAATTTTGAGAAAAATGCATTTTAGTAATGGATTTAGTAGACTTTTTGACAGATGGTGAAACATTTCCAAAAAATTATTAAAATTACTTCTACTGCACGTAGAATAATAATTTTTACACCATTTGAGCGTAGAAATTCATATTTTATTAAAATAGGAAAAGTGAAAAATGTTTTGGGGCCGAAATTTATGCACCTACCCCCTTAAATTATTTTTTCTCAAACAAATTGTCTATTGTTTTACATGATCATCGCAAAAGAATGTATGACGTCTTAAGTCAATAACTTAAGAAATAAACGCGAAAGAAATTATAATTTGTTTATTTATTGTTGACAAGAACTTGCAAAGTACTATGGCAAATATCTTTCCACTATAAATTTTTAAAGATATATTAGAATGCCTGCCATTATAAGGATTCAAGTGAAATTTTATAGACTTCAACTCTAACCTTTATATGCTTAAATGGTGCTTTGAAATGTAATTATTTTCCATATTGTCTCTCTCGTTTTCCATCAAATAATCGGTTTTGACTCTTAAATCTTGAATAGCATTCAGAATTAAATAAATGTCTCTTTGAACGTCATTTTTGAAGTTTATATTTTGAAGTAAAAACTTTTATATCCATTCCTGATGCGAATATTGGAAAATAATGTTTACATTATGTGAAATTCCCTGTCCTGTTATGAAAGTCACGGATATAAAAGGAGTTATTTTTGAACAAGTACTGTAAGCAAAAGGGAAAGAGAACACTTTTCAACGATGTAACCAAACCAAATGTTGCAACTTTGCACCTTAAAAATTGTTCTACAAATCTTAAGTCATCCAGTATATTCTGATATCTCAGACTTTTTTTTAAATAAAAGAAATGTTCTTTTCATGCAATGAAATATCGCCAAAGTTTCTTGAATTAAAGAGATTTTTGGCGACGGATTTCGTAATTATTAGTCTCAGGCAAGTGAAGAGCTAGGCAAGTAGCTAGCATCATTCACTCCAAGCTACCACTTCACGACAAAGGCAGAACAACGAGCGCAACAGATTTAACGTGCTTTAGCCCCTTCAACACGACAGGTCTTCAGTGGCACCAGGATTTGAACCCGCGGCTCTTCGGTTAGGAGTTCGTTACCATAACACCTAGGTTACCATGACTACAAGAATTTCTTAGGATATTACAGGTTTGTTTTATAAACTTAAATGCTTTATCAGTATTTCATTTTAATAATAGTGAAATATAAGTCTACATGTGGTATATGAAACTCTTATTCAAATTAGGGTGCTAAAAGAATAAAATTAAGAGCTCTTTAATTCAATTTCAAAATTTATGTACAATATTTCTATGCAGGTATAAGTATTTCTAAACGTATATAAACATGAAGAGAGAGAATATGCTTAATAACCTAAAGTTACACATGTTCTTCGGCAATGAATCTGAAATCAACTGAGTTTTCAATACTAATGGTTGGATATAAATTATAAACATATGTTTGTGCATAAAATTAAATATACATGATATCACACATTTAGGCAATGATATACAGGATCATTACACACAAGCCCATTAAACAGAATGACTTAATCTAGGGTTTCTATTTTACCGTGGAATCATCCACCTAAAAGCAGGGGAGTGACGTAATGTATGCCCCATTGCAGCTTTGTGGATTCTGTGATACAATTTGCTTTATGCACTGGTTGGATTAGATGCGTTCTGCTCCTGATTAATCAAATTAATAGTCAAATATGTGGTCCGTCATTGGATTCGTGGTTGAATACCGAATGAATCACCGTACGAGGTAAACATTAAACCCATCTGCGTAACATAAAGTGATATACATATTCAACACATTCACCATTGAAGATACAGCAATATTATTGATAATTTCAAGTTGGAGTTAGTATCTTAGGACTTATAAATTGATTTTATAGGTTTTTTTACTCTTTAAAACTAAATAGAAGATTAGTTATAAATCAATTGTTTAGTAAAATACCAAAATATTTTTGCAGTTTCTCTAAAATAGGTTATTATGTTTGTAGTGCACAGTTATCTATCTAGGATATTTTAGGATGTTTAAAGAAGTATTCAACTTATTTTAAAATTACAGCTTTAATTACAACTTATCATATTTCCAAATTACACAAATACATTAATACTTAAAATTGGTTGAATGTTAATCTGCAGTGAACTTTTTCTTTACTTTATATAATGAATGCTGATAATACGAGTAAAAAATAAAGCATCTAACTAACTGATGATGAAAAAAATATTTTAAGAAAAAAATTTTAGCAAAAACAAACGAACAATAATTATTATTTGAATACGGAAGTCTTCAATGTAAATATTCCATTCGCATTGTCGCAAACATAACTTTGGAGGTAAGAAAAGGCCGAAAAAGGCGCACAAATGTTTTTATTTTTAATTTAAAGAAAGAATTTTTCACAAAGTGACCTGATTGTGTCATTTTCCCGTCAACATCATACACGTATGGAGTATCCAGTTAATTTCAAGATTTTTTTTCTCTTTTAGAGAAAATATACTATGGGGAATAACAAATTGTATTCTTTTGCCTTAATTCATAGCGATTGGAATTTTTGCTGTTAATAAATATATGATGGATATAACAGAATGATTTTTTTCCTTATTATACAGTATAAATACTGCAAAGAGAACTGTCATTCTTCAGATATGGCATATATTGTTTTACTTTTAAAAATCATTTTGTGACGGACACTAGCTTATTTGGTAGTAAGGGATATATATTTTTACTCAATACATATCAGACATAATTTTAAGTAAGTTTGCTCAAATTCTGCAAATTCAATAGCCTTAAGAAATTAAATGTGCATAGTGGTTTAATTGAACACATTTCTAACTAATAAAAGATATAATAGTGTTTATTTACCATGCGATCTCTAAACAGCAGCTCGTGAAAAGAGGATCTGATTCAGACATACTAGGTCTTTTCAAAAAGCATTCAACATTGGCAGAAAAAAATTTTACTTATCTTATTAGAATATAATCTTATTAGATTTTATTTGTGTTTATATTATTTATTAGACCTTATCTTATTTATCTTATATCTTATTATAATTAATATCTGTATATCTTTACGTGATTGGAATCGTAATCATAATCAAAGTAAGCCCTTTGAGATATCACATAGCCCAGCATTCCTTCCACTGCAAAAAACGCTTCTGAAAAGCTTTTTTTTTAATGCTATTCAACTCCGTCATCGCTTTCTGCATGATCTCATCTCTACTCTGAAAACAGGATCCTTTCAATGACTTTTTTATTTTCACGTACAACCAGAAGTTGCAAGGAGCCAAGTTCAACCTTGAGAAACTATCTAATAGGTCATATGCAACTGCAAGACGGAGTTCTTCCTATTCCACCAACATAAGCTTGAGAACAAATTTCGCAGCTTCTCTGAGCGTGATCACTTAAAATTACATGCACAGAAACTGTACTAAACTCAACTTGTTCAGCAGTCTGTGATATGGTCAAAGAATGAGCTTTCATATTATCAGGTTTCCCACCTTTTCAACAACATCTGCATTTTGAGCGGCCTATGGTCTCCCAGAACGCTGGTTACTCTCAACCCACATGAGGCCCTTTTTGAAAAAGTTAAACCACACCCTACTTTGTATAACCCCCATAGCATCGTTTCTAAGCACTTTCTGAATCATACAGGTTGTTGATTTTGACAAAATCTGATGCTTTACCTTTACTCAAAGGAATAAAAATACGACGGATAAGAATATCAACACCCCCCTCGACTGCTTGCTTGCAACAGCTAGTACACAGAAACGAAAGAGAACATTTCAAATATGCACGTTAAGCTATCACCTATCTCTGTCCCTTGCTTCACTTTAGAATCTTTACCATGGGTAGGAAAAATCAAGGACGGAAGCTTTTTAAACAGACTTTGTATACACTCTGAATTTCTTCTGCTAAAGTTGTTGTCACCTTAATAATGCTTTCATATACCGTCTAATTCATTAGCTATGTTCTATATATATATATATATGCTTATAGGCAAACATCTAGGTCTTTCACAAGGCGATATTACAAAGCATCGTAGTAAAGCATCCTCAGGTTGAAATAGTAGATATGAGTAAAATCTCTTATAGCTTATTTAAAGGATTACATTTATGATAAATAATTCTAATGATAATTGAATTACGAAGTTTGTGAAAATAAATTATTTGTAGGATAGTTTTTATTGATCATCACATAATAAATTTCTGTGTCGTTTGGTACAAATTAATGCAACCGCTTTCTAGCCCTCTCTTATTTATGTATGGATTTTTTTTATTTCGTAATTTAAATTTTATAACTCAGACTTTAATTAATTTTTATGTATGGCATTTACAAGGATTTAAATAACCTACGGCAAAATTTATTTAATGTTTTTGTTTACGGTAAAATTATTAATTTTAATTCATCATACATGTATCCTAAAAACACTTTTTAATACTTAGGCAGACAAAATCTATTGTAATCAATCCCTTGTTCATTACGAAAATAAAAAAAAATATACAGGGTGTTTCATAAATGATGGGAGTAACTTTAAGGGGTGATAGTACACATCAAGACGAGTAATAGTAAATAGGAAACCAAGTGTCCAAACGTTTCCGAAGGAGAAAGGCGCCATCAAAGTTTAGGGTCCTAAATTTCAAATGATGATAAAAAACGGAAAAATGGATCGATTCATTTGCGGTTTTCACTGAAATCATTCTTTAAATTAGTATTTTCTTTAAAAAAAGTTTTAAAGACAAAGTTAAAAAAATGCCGTTAGAGGGCGCTCTAGACTTTGGAGTACCGAACAACTAACTTTTACCAGTATTTTTTAAATTTTGTTAAATGTTTACAAAAGCTTAGATTTTAACTTGAATTTTGAGCACAAAATTGAAACCATCGGGAGTGGTTAAGTAGCGCAAATGTAACCGCGTCAGGGAGGAAAATTGAAATGCTCGTATGTAATGATCAAAATAAAAAACGATAAAGCAAACTTAAAGAGGCGATAGTACAACACCAAAACAAGCAACATTCATCAAAGAAATCATACTCGTAATTTTAACCCGAAGGTGATAGAGGGCGCTGAAACAGATTTCGTTTTAAGAGACAAAAAAGGAAACAAAGAACATTTACGTTATAAAAAAAGTTTAATTAGAAATGATTACAATAGCTGTTCGAAACACTGACAATTAGAGGCGATGCATGCGGTACAACGGCGAAGAAGGGATCCACAAACCCTCTGAAACACGCCAGGAGTATCGCGCACCTCTCCTGCAGCTGCCGAAAGTCAGGCGACGAGTTCTTCTGCAGATTCGATAAGAGTCTCATACATAAGACTCTTCAGGTGTCCCCACAAAAATAAATCCAGGCATGAAAGATCGGGCGATCATGCAGGCCAAGGGATGGGAAATTTTTTCCGTACAAAAAAAATCATCGCGCCTCTGCACTATTCCCATTTGCAGTTCCGTAGATGAAGTGCATATCAGCCTTTTCTTGATTAGTGAAGGGCAACATCTTTCGTTACGTTTGTACCGTGATTTACACTTGCACACTCGGGTCAGTGGCTTTTTATCTTAATACCAATTTGCATATGCGTTCTTCTTCTTCCCCATATCACAATTTATATATATAATGTTCTTCTTCCAGAAACTTGCAGCTATAATGCTTGCATGGATAAAATTTGAAGATGCTCTAACACGTTTGCGATTGAATTCAAATCATGCATTTTCTAATCAAAGTTGATTGTTTTTCTGTTGTACTATCGCCTCTTAAAGTTTGCTTTATCGTTTTTTATTTTGATCATTACATACGAGCATTTCAATTCCCCCCCCCCTGAACGCGGTTACATTTGCGCCACTTATCCGCTCCCGATGGTTTCAATTTTGCGCTCAAAATTCAAGTTAAAATTTAAGCTTTTGTAAACATTAACAAAATTTAAAAAATACTGGTAAAAAGTAGTTGTTTGGTACTTTAAAGTCTAGAGCGCCCTCTAACTGCATTTTTTTAACTTCGTCTTTCAAACTTTTTTTTAAGAAAATACTAATTTAAAGAATGATTTCAGTGAAAACCGCAAATGAATCGATCCATTTTTCCGTTTTTTATCATCATTTGAAATTTAGGACCCTAAACTTTGATGGCGCCTTTCTCCTTCGGAAGACGTTTGGGACACTTGGTTTCCTATTTACTATTACTCGTCTTGATGTGTACTATCACCCCTTAAAGTTACTCCCATCATTTATGAAACACCCTGTATATGTAATTTTTTTTTTTTGTACGAAAGAGAAAAACCCCACATTTTATTCTTTTTCGAAATGTCTCATTTATATATACAGCAGCAAAAAAAAATCATTTTTCTTGTTAACAGGCTTAACACATAAGCCATGATACGTGGTATGTCATGTTTTCTATGTTCTGTTCTATTTTTAGAAACAAACTTTTTACCTGTCACTGATTCATAAAAAATCCCTTTTATCTCAAAGATATAATTTATGAAGAGAATTTAATTACAATAGAACGTCGTTTATCCGAATCAATTGGGACCGGGCACAGTTCGGATACGCGATTGTTCGGATAACCGAAAATCGAATGCGATCCATGCAGTATATGAAACCGGACATTATACGAATATTGAAAATCATCACATGCGGGAACCGTGCAAGAAGAAAAAGCAAAATAGGTGCAAAATGTCGCAATTTTATCTTTATTGCAGAAAATAATCACTTATTTTACGCTGTACCATTGTACACCTTCGTATTTTCATTGCAAAGTCTCTGATTCTCTTCAGAGATCTGAATGATGTTCGTACCACTCTATAGCTCTCTCTAACGCAAAAAACGTGTCAGAATTTGATGGACGCTTGCTACTTTAATCATTGTTGTTGTCCTCGTCTTTATCTGTTTCATCGTCTACAGGGTTGGGTTCTTCTTGCATGGAAGTCATAATATCGTCATCATTTAGAAACTCAAATCCACAGTCTTCTGCATCGCAGACCATCCAGGTTTCTACATCATTAAAACTCGACAAAAGAGCACGTATACATCCCTTCACTTGGAAACAAACTGACCTATTAATCCGCACAGTTGTTTACCAAATCACGCAACTGATATTCCCCAAATATCCCTCACCTTGAGTTTTCCCGTCACTTTTGACATCACGCGAAAGAATTGTTGAGCATTGCACTGTTCGAAAAGGTATCCAGACTTTGGTTCGGATATTTGACGCTCCAGATAATAAACGTTCGGTTAAACGACGTTCTTCTGTAAATGACTTTCACAAAGATGTTGACCTGCGACCAACACGAAGTTCCGTGTTATTGCAACAACATTGCAAAAACAGTACAGAAGATATAGACCCTTGAGGAGCATTCAAGGAGATGTTTGTCATTTTCAAGCTGGGAAAACACCATGAGGACCTTCATATCCGTAAAGGAAAAAGAAACATTGCTGAGTAATTTAGACCTTTTAAAATTCGGCTGTTTATATCGGTGAAAATGCATGCCGTTAAACAATGCATCGGAAATTTTTCCATCTAAAATTCGCATATCTTAAGAAGAACTATTAATGAATTCATTGCATGTAAAAACTTTCCTTTTAAACTGAAATAAAACTATTGTATTTAAGTATATTGTTATAAATAAAATTTTGTCGATGCTCTTTCTCCCCGGATTCCCATTCATTTCAGAAAGCGTTTGATTGTGGGAGTCTATTAGATATGCTCAAGGATTATTGGTCAGTGTCATGAGTTTGAGCGATAATCCCACTGAAGATTCACCATGTAGAGCAGAGGTTCTCAAACTTTTTGTCTCATAGATCCCTTGCCATGGTTTTCGGTTTGGGGTAGACCCCTGCTTGCGTAATATTGAATTTTTGCAAATCTATTAACTGAAATGTGTTTATGACAGCTGGTACAGAGCTACTTAATTTAAAATATTTAAATTTAAAACTGTAATGAAGTTGGGAAACAGTAACACTGAAGAAACACATATTAATTAATTTAAAATTTAAGTGATACATAAAATAACTGATTAAAAAAAACAAATGTTTATAGTGATAGGGATGAATCTGGTGTTTGAATAACAAATTTTCAACATTTGTCATCAATCTTGTCAGGTTTAACCCGAAATTTCCTCGGTTAGTAGTGTACATCCGACAACCGCGCTGAAACTCCTCTAGGAAAGGCAATTAAAATCTTTCTCCAATACTCTATAGTTCGAGATAAAAACAGGCATGTCTCTTTAGAGCCAAAATTGCTGACATCTGTTTCTAAACTTTAGTTCAAGATCTCCATTACTTCCTATTTCAATCTCCTCTTGTAATAAGACATTTTTTTTCAATGTGACCATAGGAATTGATTGTCTTCTGTGGTAATTACCAAGTGAATGCTTTCTCAAACTCAGTTTCATAATCTGAATAAAGCGAATTTAAATGTTGAACGTGGGTTAAAACGTCATTTCCTGGCAAATTGTCTATGACCAGTTGAGAAACTAGGAAAATTCGCTACATCCAAAATTACTCTTTTAGCTTAATTCTGGCAAGAAAAGTTTAAATGATGGTCCTTGTTTTAATAAAATTCATGCTGCCCCATAACTTCAAATTAGCCTCATTAAATTTAGTAAATAAATGCGTTAAATACGTAAAATCTGGTTTCCATTTGATTGAATTTTTTTCATATTTAAAAGCACAATCTGGTTTAATGAGAACTGTCGTAGACCCCTATTTACTCCTTATGGACCCCCAAATTATTTTCTTGCAGTCGTGGACCCCTTGAAAGTCATCATAGACCCCCTGGGGGTCTATATAGACCACTTTGGGAATCACTGATGTAGAGGGGCAGAATAACGTTAAATCTGTCAACACTCAAAGTTTTCTGATTGGCGTGATATGGAACTTTGGAGAAGATGTACCATTTCAGGTATCGTCCTTAAGAAGATAGTTCTAGTAACAAAAGTGTATCATCTCCAAGCAAAACCAAGTAGTTATTTGATACGATTTTTAATACATTGACTTGAGACTGTAATTCTTTTTTTGTGAATTACCTAGCTTCTAATTCAATATTATCCGTTCTATTTTGAATATTTTATTTCTTGAGTATTATTGAGGAGGTTTATTGTTATTTAATTTCAGAAAATAAGTATTGGGGATATATATGTTAAAAAAAAACTATTTTGAATTTCTTAGAGCGTGATATATATATATATATATATATATATATTCCTATACAAACTTTGTCGCTATGCTATTTTCACGAATTAAATGAAGACTCCATACATAATATATTACTAGTTACAAATACTGATATTCAAATGCGGTAATGCTCTTTTTTATCTTATTCTAGTATTAAATAATACCAGTCATTTTATTGTTCCTTACTTACAAGGATAAATGGTTAAGTAACATTTGTGGCACAAAATGGTTAAGCGAATATATTAGCCGTAAACATTACCTTTGAAAATTGAAAGACAAGGAAATGTTATTGGGTTTTATACAATTTTATGCATTTGCAGTTTTTTTGTATATATATTCCCGTTTAACTGTCATTATATGGTTCTAATAGTTTCAATGCAGCAATTCTATATAAAGTAATATTCAATGAATGACTATCAATACGTTGTGGTTATATTTTTTTTTCAGTGAATACATATTCAGGAGCATTGTTTTTGAAAGTAATTATATATAGCAATGGTTTATATCCGATGATAATGTTCAAAAATACCGGATATGGAAACTTTAATTCAATTTATAAGCACAAAACTATTCAAATAGTGCTTTTTAATTACTATAAATCTTATTTTTAAAGTTTGCAAAAAAATCATCTTATGATATATTATTTAAAAATGGAAACGCTTTGTTTTATCAAAGTGTGTTAAACCCAACTATTTTACATAAGCATTTTTCTTTTTATCTCAAAAGAAACTCGTTTTTGTCCTTTAAAATGATTTTTTGCTACTATCAGGTCATACATGTGACTTATTATTTCAAATAATTTATTGCATTCTAGGATATCAGTGCATTCTTTTTAGTCAAGTATGTAAGACTAATTTATGAACTTTTAAAAATTTATTTTACTTCACAAGGTTACCTAAAGCGGTATTAGCAATTATCAAATGAAATATATTTATGGAAAATAACTGCAAATATTTTTTTAATAATATAACATATTAACAGAAATTTGGGAAGCTCTAAAGCTCACAGTTTTGGTTTTTCAATCTGTGAAATTATAAACGGACTCTGTAATAAATATTTATTTTTACAGAAAAAATAATATAATTAAATGAAAGATTCTTTCTGTTTTTTAACTCTAAGCATAAACGAATAATACAAATTTATTCAAAATTGAATTTTGAAATATGAAATCAGCAGAAGTTCCATTTCTTTAAGAAAACTAAAATGTTACACATTGAAAAATATACATATATGATATTATATGATTTTATATCATATATATACATATATGATTTTTCTATAAAACTATTCTCGATCTCAAAAAATATTATTTAGTTTGTACCGATATTTCATTATCCTCATACATTAATTTAAATTAACAAATTTTTCATATTTGCATTTTTCCAAAATTAATTTGTATTAAAATATCCCTAAAAAAGAAGGTACCTCAATCTCAATACAAAAGCTTTATTAATATCTCGAAATATATCTCTAATAAAATTACATTTTCTTTTTTCAATTATTTCCGTCAACGAAGGGAATTTTTTTCCCCTTTGTTAATACAGTTTGAATTCTTGATAAATGATTCTCAATATACGCAAAACTTTTTTTCCTGAATTAATTGCAATATCCCTGAATATAATTAAATTAATAACAAATATTATTCTAGAAAAAAGGGCAGTTCTGCGTAAAGGAAACATTTTGAGCGCCAATATATATATATATAAATTTTGAGAAACTTAAATAGAACTCTTTAGCAGAAAGTAGAATGTTGCCACGTTAAAACTCCAAAATTGTCTCAAAACGTTGATTTCTGATGGTTAACAGTTTTTAATTTAATTTTATCTTCATGCGACCTATAAATAAGGAAAATAAAGCGAGTGTATTTATCAAAATGATTTTAAAAAATGAATTTACCCTCTTTTGTGATTGTCGCCAAGTTCGATCTAAAGAATTCTTTATAACCGTATTCCTTTATTTGAAATTTTTCAGGGAGAATTGATAGAGCTGTGCTGCCAATATAGATAGCTGGTTAAGAAAACTTCATTAGTTGTTCTTTTGTAGGATATAACGTTAGATAGTTTTGGCAACATGAAATGCCATAGCGAGGCTTTTAATAAAAATAAACTTCCTTTATTCTGACTTAACGATGCAGAGCATCTTTTTTTTCCAACGAAAAGTACCTTCGCGGGTGCTTCATAAGCAGATGTCTGCTGTTCAACGGTTTTATGGTCTTACATGAATGGGAAAGGTAATTAAAAGTTAGAACAGGCTGTCGATTCCAGAACTACGATTTATGATCTGTAAACTTCTTAACTATTAATGAGTTTGATTAATAAGTAATAATAATTTGTATTAGTTATTATACTTTTAATACTTTTCAGATACATGTGAATATTTTATAGTAAAAAAAATACTTAGGAAAGGGGAAAGTCATTAAAGATAATTTTTTTTACTGTACATTATTCTCAAATATCTGAAAACTATTGTTTAAAGTTTAAGCTATTGTTACCTGTTTTCAAGCTGAAATTAGCTTTTGTACAAAAGAAAGTGCCTTTATAAATAAACAAATAAATAAATAAAGTATACGCTGTTAGAGTGAACTCGTGTAATACTTAATACATATCGTTATTCAATAAAGTGGGCCCAATTTAATGAAGTTGTATTCGGTGGAGTGTAATTTAGACATTAACAATTTACATATTAATGAAAAGAAGATGTTTCAAATATTTTATACACAGATTTAAGTTTTAATGCGTCTCATCTCTTTGTGCACAGCAAACATTAAGCAGATTTCAGACTCGTCCCAGACGCGAAAAGTATGTTAATGAATTTACCACAACAGTGACACACTTCCACGTACCAACCATAATTGTTGATAGAGGGAGATTTTAATTAGCCTTTTCTTAACATATTCCCTCAAACAAAAGGCATACGGAATGTGATCAGAAGATCTCGGTGGCCAGAAATGTAGAGTCAATGTATAACGCTAGCAATATATTTGTTTGATATGTTTTGGTATTCATTTATCGATAACTGGACGACATATTTTTTACTCAAACTTATCTTCTTTTTGGTTTGAATTTTGTTATAAGTAAATAAAAGCTAACTTTTGAGTGCAAGAAATATGTTTTATAAATTTTACTTAGCTTAGATATGCCTATTTTTACATTGAATTGTTTTATTCTCGTATATAGAAAAACTGAAGTTTTTTCTTCTTTCTTATTCATTCCATCGAATGAATTTGGGATTTTTTGTGATGTAGTTTTATTGTTTTCGTGGTAATGAAAGGAAATAAACAGAATATCTGTGTCAAAAGGACTTCCCAGTATAATAAAATTTTAGAGCAAGTGGATTTTTTTATCATTTTAAGAAGAATAAAAATTAAATGTCTACAATAGGGCTTTTGAGAAAAGTGTTTTTAACAGAAATTGGAGTAGTTTTTTTTATGAATTACTTGTTTTTGTTATTAATTTCGATTCAATATCGTTTACAAATTACAAAAAAAAAATTGTAAAGCTTAACTAAGCAAGCTAAATTAATTTTACATATGTATGATATTTTTGCTGGTTAAATGTAATTGTGTACAAGGCTACTATAAAAATTACTAAAATTTCTCATGTATTTTAACATTTTGTATGCCTTATTAATACGGAAACTTAAATGAAAATAATCAGCTAAGCTGCTGAAATTCTTGTGAAGAAATACTCTACTGCTATCTTTTCACAATGTTTTTTTAGACATTTCAAAGTAATTTCAATTTTATTCAAAACTGAAAACTACTGCATCAGAATTTCTTTTGATGACCTGTCAAAAGACCTGCTCCTCATTATCAATGGTAAATAGAATTTATAGGTCAAAACGTATTTCTATAATTATCGGCACCGATTACAAAAATATTAAATAAAATTAAAATTCGAGTTACGACATAATTATTTCTTCAGAAAAATAAAGCTATAAACTATGCTGTTATTCCAAATTATTTTATAATCGAATACACAGAACTATGAATTCCGTTCATTATTTTAAATGTTCTCGTTTGGATAAAATGTCCCTTTTCTTAATGCACTTTTTAATCCAAATTTTGAGAAGCTAAGATAAGAATTGAGCTACAATTAAAATATATATATATATATATATATTCCGGTCTGATCTTAAGATTCTTGGGATTTATTAGTCTTCTTTTTAATTATTTACTGCTATATATATATATATATATATATATATATATATTATATATATATATATATATATATTACCAGGTGTTCTTCGTATGAGCCTTGAAATACAGACATACGTTTTTCTATATATATATTTATATAAACATTAGCACATTTTAACCCATTAATATTTATATGCATTTAAAATTTAGAGTCATTCCTGCTTTAAATGGAGATTTCTAGATAACTTTAATTGATCTTACTTATTCAGAAAAAAACTTTACAGGCATTTATACCTAGATGCATTTTCAATGCATTCAAATACGAACCTATACTGATTGTAAAGAACATAAAAAGAGTTCTGGTATTCAAGACATAAATTACTAAACAGAATTGTTCACAGACATGACATAAGAGAGCATCTAACTTTTGTAATTAAGTATTTCATTTTGAAAAGATATGGAAATTTAATTAATGGAAACATGGACACATACACACTACACACTACACGTGCACACACACACATATATATATATATATGTGTGTGTGTGTGTGCGTGTGTGTGTAGTACTTTTATTTTCTATAAATTTTAAAATAAAATATAGAGTTTTTAAACGTGTATACATAGTATTAATGGTATTTTATCAAAACTTATTAATTTTATGCGATACTGTTATTGTCCATAGCCGGGGAATATGAGTCACGTGGTAAGTTTTTATCTAATAGTTTAACTTTGATTTTTTTAAAATATTTTATTAATTACTATAAGCTATAATATTATCGTTTTACATTAATAGATTATGGTTTTATCTATAATGATAGTTAAACTTCTCTAGAAAATGTATTGCTTTCCCTATGGCCCAGAGTATTGGCAAATTCAGGTGAAGGTTGGCTGGCCGAAAAACATTGTTTAAACCTGCATTCCTGGTTCCTAAGGGTTTGCTCTAGTATTTCTGTGGCTAAATCTATTCTATCATGACTATAGTTATTTTAGGTATATAACTATTTTTTGTAAATTTTTGTATATATATATATATATATAGTATATATATATCTAGTCTCAATGTTTCTAACATAATTATCTATAACATTAAAAAAAACATTACTTACTATTAATATTGTAAGTAATATCATTAATATTTACAGTAAAATGCGGCGTATAACGCGCACTTTTAACATAACAAACAAGTTTGAAGTTTACGGGTATGCGTTAACGCCGGGTATAAAAATGAGAGCTTTAAAAAAAAAGATGAGCATAAAAAAGTTAGACTTATACATATTTCGAAAAACTGTTTATTTAAATGAAATGACATTCTTTATTAACGTAACGGACTGTTGTTTTAGAAGTATACCACTTTTTCTTTTCTAATCCTTGGAATAGTACCTCAAATAAATTACTTCAAAACATAAGAGCATTGGGCACATACATTTCATGTTTCTTCATAAGGTTACACGGTGAATATACCTAAAAATTAAAAGTTGTAGCTTGAAAGTATGATTGTGCGTTTTACGCTGGATTTTAAGGTATGTTTAATGCCTATTTTACTACACATTTAAGTAGCGATATAGGGAATATGTTCAGATAGCAGTAAGCAATTTTAACAGAAATAATTTTTGTGCTCTGTACCATATCCATCAATAGATTTATGATTAAATCAATCAGAGCTTCATATAATGGTATCTATAACACGGATTTGTGAACTCTGAGGTATCAAATACCATTTATGACAGTTAGTATTTATAGTCAGTATAATTTCACTGGAGCCTTAGATAATATTGGTTCGTCTACTGTATTTTACACTCAGTTTAAAATCGTACAGTTGAAGATATAATGAAAATAATCACATCAATCCTCACACACAAAATTACACTAAATGTTGCACTTTTAATTTTATCTTTATGCGTGTTTTATTACCATGATTTTATTAACTCGCTTTCTTGCCTGTCTGGATGGAATTTTTTAATTGATTTTAAACTAACTTCCCGATGAGCTAGATACTTAAAATTTGGACCATAGATGCATGAAAATGTAGAAAAAAGTTCTAAGTCTCAAAACCCCCGGGCCCCGATTTCGACAGGGTCACGCCTGAACTTACACGAATTTACACGAACAAAGACTATCTGTCGATAGCACGGGTCGAGTTGCGTCTACGTATTCAATTTTAGGACTCTGTGGTCAAAGAGGGGCCCCCAGGGTATCATTGTTCTATTAACTCGCTTCCTTGTATGTCTGTCCTGGTGGAATTTTGTATTTTATTTTAACCTGACTTCTCCGGATGAGATCGAGACTTGAAATTTGGACTATAGCTCAGAAGTGGATGACAATGCATGAAAATGGTTATAAAAACATGGTACATAAAAAATATTTATTAAGAAATTTATTGTTATGTGTTTTAATCTTTTGAAAGTTAAATAAATATCATGATCAAAGCATTTAACCACGTTTATCACTGTTATAGTTTAATCAGAAAGTTTTTGAAGAACAATCCTACTTTAATTCTTACTCCCTCCCCTCGTAAAAGAGGAGTTAAGAATTTTGATTTATTCAGCCCCTCTATTCAGAATCAGATTTTAGAAATATCGTCTTTCAGACTTTTTCAAGCCAAATTTTATTTTGAACAAAATAAAACATTTTTATATACATACAGCAATTTCCTATACTAGACACGTTTATAGTTTTGAGAAGTTACTTAGGTAAGATGAATAGTTTTCTGAGTGAAAGGATGAGATACAGAACATCATTTGCTGAACTATTTCGTCAACCTTTAAAAAGTTTCACATTCCACTTAAACCTAAGAAAAATGACTGGGAGGAAAAAGAAATTAACTTATTTTCCGGTTAGCTGGTTTAACACTTGAGTCGTGGTACTTGAAATGGTTTCCCCATTTTTAGTGGCAAATTCTTTTAAAACCCTCAGTTAAAAATAGTTTTCTTCCATCCCGGTGCTCGGGCGAGAAGATAATTAAATGACTTTTCGCAGTTATGCTAACTTTTTCTCATGAAGTCTCCTGTTATGGCAACCACTTCATACAGCATTGGAAAAAATGCACGAAAGCATTTAGATTTTTGCTGAGTGTTGGACATATGTGGAAGTTAAAAACAACATTTAGACCTGTTTTGATTTTTTAATAAGCAAAATCTTACCCCTTTAATTTTGAATGGGTTAAATAAAGTAACCGTACTTGTAAGCAAGGAATTTACAAACTTCTAATGTACTATACTTAAAGAGTAAAAATATTTTGTACATTAAAAGGACTCCGTTTTTGTTTATATCAGTGTTTCTCAAACTTTTAATATTTGCTACACAATATAATCATAATTTTCATTGTGCCTCCCCTCCACACAATAACAATGTATTTAATTCAATAATACTATACTTTGATGCAAGGCCACTATACGACTTTAACCTCTTAAATGCTACCGGCGTATATAAACGTCTCGCTCAACTAAACCGTTAATTGTCCTGGATATATATATATATATATCTTTTCGATCTTTCCTTTGCGTTGCTATGAGTAAAATTATTCTGAAGGTTAAAGGGACCTTGACAATGTTTGGAAAAGATTTACTTAGTTCAGAAGACTTGTTTATTTATTTATTTTCTCTCCCGCCCCCAACACATCACATATGCGCATCTAAGTGGAAAAAGGTGGCATTGGGAAGCAAATCTTTTTTTATAATAGGCAGATAAGGGTTAATTTTTGTGTATGTTTTTTTTTATAAGCCATGAAGTCATTGGTAATTTTTAAACTCATTCTTAACTTAGTATTGTTCACTTAAATGTCAAAGACATTGTGCTGTATTGATGCATTTATAAGTGTCTTATATCAATGAAAACCCGTATTTTATTTTTTTATTATTATTTCATAATGGATTTTGTTTGTTTTCTTCTGTAAATTAATATTTTTTTTTAAAAAAAATTGTCATTTGTTTTTGCCTTTTCAATATGATCGCGCCTCCCTTGTAGAGTTCTCACAGCCCCCTAGGGGAGCACCCCACAGTTTGAGAAACGCTGGTGTATATAGTTGTGTTTTTCTGCTAATTCAATGTTGAATTTCCCTAATATGTATATTACACTTGATTAATTTCAGGTGTATTATATGTAAAAGTATGCACATAAAATAACAGTAAGTATATATATATAGATATATATATATATGCATTATGAAATTTTAATTATTAATTGCTACTAAAATTATATTTCATTTTGGCTTTTATTTCTCATTCCTACATACATTTACAAAATGTCTCTACATTTTATTATTTTTTGATGATTTTTTTCTTTTTATTTAATTTATTGTTGAATTAATTCTTTGTCCTTTAATTTCAAAAAAATATTTTCTGAAAATTTTGCTTATTTTCATATTTTTTAAGTATAGTTGTAGTTCGCCTTAGAATATTTGTCTCAACTTTCCTATAAAATATTTTATTAATGTTTCCGTTCTTGAAAGCTATATTATTACGCAAAATCAGTATTATTCAGAAAATTAATTGGACACTTTGTGGAATTTAATCTAAAATAAAAAAAATATTGACAACCACTAAAAATAATCTGAAATTAATATTTATCTCCTGCTCACGTAGTGTTTCCTGAGCTATCTCTAAGAAAAATTTAATACGTAAAACTCAGGAAATAGTTATTTTCAAAATAGTGCAAAAATTCAATAATGTATTATCAAAAGTAAAAATTGAAGTAATTTATTCATGAGCTAAAGGAAACATTGGAGAAGAAGAATATGTCAACAATGAATTGAAAAACTAGAATTAATGAGAAAAATATTACTATTTCCCTTCTG
This sequence comes from Trichonephila clavata, assembly GCA_019973975.1. NCBI lineage: Eukaryota > Metazoa > Arthropoda > Arachnida > Araneae > Nephilidae > Trichonephila > Trichonephila clavata. The sequence continues at coordinate 18,981 of BMAO01024080.1, forward strand.
CCTTTGAGAATTTTATTAAAAGTAGATGAAATGTAGGGGAAAAGAACGTATATCTCACTATAAGCTGCATATATAACACAAATATATATATATATACATACATATACAGGTGCAAACTGTTTTGCGAACTAATCAATTACTCGAAATTTGAAATGCTATCTCTGGCTTTTATTAAATGAATATATATATATATTCATTTAATAAAAATATTTAGTTTAATGAAATACTGAAACACAGCTATTTTCTTACAGTTATTGCAAAATCTTTAATTATTTTTCCCGACACACAAACCACAATTTTTTTCAAAGAAAATTGAAAACTGAACAAAGAGAAATAAAAATACTTTTATCAAAATAACTTGATGTTTGAAAGGAAGCATATTTCATAAGATTAAATTTATCATTTTATATACTTGTTTGTTGTTGATTCAAAGAAAAAACTTCCATGTAACTCATTTCTTTTAAAATTATTTCGCATAGAATTTTGTTAGCTATAATCAAATTTCAATACAATTTGATCTTAATATGAGCTATAAAAGTAAACAAAATCAACCGTTTAAAAAGAGTTTTGGCTTTTATGATCGTTGGGAAATTCAGTATGCAATTTTTTCGTTATTCTCTTTCATCAAAAAATTCCTTTTAACACTTAGAGGCTGGGTTGATAACGTTGAATGTTGATAATAAAGAACACCATCTACAGTGCTTCTCAAACTCTGAATATTCACGACCCAATAATCAGTCATAATTTTCATCTCGCCCCCCTTCCATACAATAAAAATGTATTGAATTCAATAATATTATACTTTGGCGCTAAAACTACAACGCGACTTCAACCTCTTACCTGCCACTGACATATATAAACGTCTCATTAACCAAAACGATAATTTTCAAATGCACATATATGTCTTTCCGAAGTACGATCTTTTCTATGCACTGCTATCCATAAAACTATTCCGAAGGCTTTAGAATGCAATAAAAGGACCTTGACAGTGTTTGTGAAGGATTTACTTATATTTTATAGAATTTGCTTATTTATTCATTTATCTCCCCCCCCCCCATACATCACATACGCGCGCCTAAGTGGAAAACGGTGACAATTGGTAGCGAATCACGTGACTTTTAACCTGCAGTTAAAGGAATAATCACAAAGAGTACAAATTATCAAGATAAATATTAGTTTTTGGAATCATTTTTATATGACAAGCCCATAGGGTCACTGGTAATTTTTAAGCTTAAACTTAGCTTATTTCTTAACTTAGTACTGTTAAATTCGATTATAAAACACACTGTGCTGTACTGATACATTTATAAGTGTATTATATCAGTGTAAATGTGTATTTTATTTTTTATTATGTCAGAATGTATATTTTTGTTTATATACTTTCATAAATTAATACTTTTTTTAAATAATCTTTTGTTTTTGACTGTTCAATATGCTCGCCCCCCCCGCGAAGAATTATCACGCCCCACAGTTTAAAAAACGCTGGTCTATAGCAAATTCATTAGCAGTTATTTTCAACAACGTATTGGGGGTCATTCAGAGAGAAAGAAACAATAGAAAGGAGTTTTTAAGAATATTCTTAACTCTACCTTGCGAACCAAGATACCTTACTTATATGAATTCTAATTAGATTACTTCTCGCCCAAATATAGTGCAACATGAATATAAAGTGTAATAAGATGTCATGCTCCGGTGTCGATTATAGGAGGAGGTAAGATATATGATCTGAAAATTTATCAAACTTCAACATTCTTTAACAGCTGTTGCTAATGATTAGTTATTGGTAGGAATTGCAACTACGTGTATATTTTTACTACAATACTTTTTTTTTTTCTGAACACTTTTCTTATGATCATTTTTATGATCATTTGTTGTAAGATATACAAGGGCTGATTATTCAGAAAATGTGCATTGGGATTAATTTATATTTATTTAGGAATCGTAAGTGTCGGTATTCAGTTAAGTCTGATACCCAATGTGTGCGTGCACTGATAAAATACAACGTAAGCAATTAACACTTTGTCAGTTTTTAGTATTTAATTAATGCAGTTAAAATTACGCTCCGCTGCAAAAAATATTCCTACTTTATGAAATATATGGTTTTTAAATCCAGTTATACATCTTTTTTTAATAAGCTGTATTTTAAAGTCACAAAAATCTTAGAAAATTTTGAAACCATTAGTCTGTTTAAAAACATTCCACTTCTTTTGTAGGCTGCTTATAAAAACTGACTTTTTTATTATGCTTGAAGTACTTTTTAAAATGAGGACATGGTACAATTTACGCAAAATTTTCGAATTTAAGGATTTTCAAATATTTTTGGTTGGCTCTATAAGTATGTATTATGTAAAACAGAATCTGGGCTCAAAATTTCATAAAAAGTTAACCATTTAATGTTTTAAAGGAAAAACTTGAAATTTATAAAGTGATTTTAAAATGCTACTCCTCCAAACCACATTGACATGCATTCAAGACATTTCATGAACAAGTACGGAAAACTATATATAACCAAAGTAGGTATGGTTTTTGCGATAACATGATTGGCATTTGTACAATACATTTTTTTATAAATGCTCATTGAAAATTCCTTAAAAAATGTGTAAATTCTAAATTCAATTTTTTAAAAAAAAAATAAGTATTGCTTTTTTATTAAACAGAGCATATCAACTTTTGTTACATGCATTACTAACAACAAGTGATAAAATTTACAAAGTCTCAATAGAAAAAAGTCTTAGTATTTTAAATGAAAACAAACTAGTTATTTTATCTTTCTGAGATAAGTCAGTTTAAAGTTTTGATTTGTTATTGTTATGTGACTAAAAACGAACTTAAAAATTATCAAAACACTATTTTTTAAACTTAAAACTTTCGAATTTTGTGATATTATAGAAGAGTACATAAAGGAAGATCTAGGCTAAAAATATTAATATTTTATTTTTTGACCGATTTTTGTCAATTGAATTGCATTGTTCCCCCTTAATATGAAACAATTTCTTTGAATTTTGAAAGATACAATTGTATGGATAAAGAACAGGAATTTTGAATTTCAAAAACAGTAATATATTCTTTTATGCACCCTTTGAGCGTCTGTTTTCATTAAACCCAATCTTAGCGGATTTCTACTCGGCAAAAGAAGCATGCGTGTAAAATTTCATGTATGAATGTCTGATAAATCAAAAACAAAAATTTTTGTCTTTAGCATGTTCACAGTTGCCTTGAGAATCAATATTCGCAAAACTTGTGATTGGCGGATTTCTTCCCAATAAAAGAAATATGCCTAACAAATTCAAAGTGTGTAAAACTAATAATAGTCCCGGAGACCTTGTGATAAATGAGTAAGCCTTTTTCCTCTCTATAAGCACATTTAAAAGAATACTAAGTATAAAAAAGTCCATTAAATTTGAATATTTACTGTGAAAAAGTATCGGCAGAACTATTAAGAATTTTACTGATTTTTTGCAGCAGAAAAGAAAATTAAAAAAAATCCTTTTTCTTTTCTTTTTTTCTCTTTTTTTAACAACATATCTTCAAATAATAAATTTTTGTTTTTCAAAATTCATAAAAATAAAAAATACATACATATTTTTTAATTTTTTTTTTAAAGACAATTATGAAAAATTCAATTGTATTAAAAAAATAAAAGCAGTTTATAGGAATTTGTCATTTTCATTACTTTTTGCTGTACAGGCTTGCTTGTTTCAGAAAGTCATAGTTAAAATTTATTTAAATTGATGTAAAGAATTCCTCTAGTTTTCAAACATTTTTAAGGAATCTAAAATGAAAGCGAAAAGCCTCATTCATATCATTTTCACTAATTGTAAGTGTAATAAAATATATGAACGATCCCACTTTATCCAATTCAATTTGTTTTTTAATGTTTTTATAATAAATTTTTAAGGTTTTAAGTTAAAAAGAAGCATTCAAAATCTTTAAAATCTTCCTTATTCTAAGGCGTATTATTGTAGTTATGATGAAGAAATGTGGTATTTAAGTAATTTAATAAATACAGTACCTAATAGATATATAGTATAACAGTATTTTTGGATGAAGAAATTCTCGTCGCGGTTATGATGAGGAAAAAGCAAATGAAGTGTATAACAACAAGTATGATTCCTCCACTGAAATCGATCCAGATTTATAAAAGGGAGACACAGTTGAAAATAAATGTTTTATGTGTAGGGACACAAAAACATTTGAGAAGAACGTAATTTTAAAGAAGATAACTGGTACACATCTTATCCACTTTCAGAAGAACTTTTGAAAAAAAAAAAAACACTATTGATGGAACAAAATAAGAGAAAATAAAAAAGATATTCCAATTTTTTTTTTTAATTTAAAGATAAAAGAAGTTTACTCCTACATGTTTAGTTTAAAAAAGATACAGATTAAAAAAAGGATAGATTTAAAAAAAAATTAAGATCCAGTGAAAACATCGCACTCACTCAAGACGCGATTAAGGGAGTGTATAAACAATGCACTGAATGCCCTTATAAAAAAGAACAGAAAAACTAAATTTACGTGTGAAAAATGTAATAAACATGTTGTACTTCCTACTTTTCTTCCTTTTTAACCCGCCATCACTCGCGCCTCTATTTGTACCGTCGTTACTCGCCGGGTGTAGAGAACACCCCAAACTTTTAACACGTTTATTTAAATATGAAAAAAAAGTTTAGTCAATAATGATGCACATTTGTAAAATACAAGATGTTTTTTGCATGATACAAATAAAAATATTACATTTATTTTATACAAATTGGACTGACATTATTTTAAAATAAACCTGCAAAATTTCCATTTTAAAAAAGATAATTTTGTATTTTTTGTAAACCACGAGAAAAACGTTTATACCAGTAATAAACTTACTTCGTAATTAGTGTTAAGATTAGTATAAATTAAAAAACAAATATTTTAATCATTTTTCAAACATGCAGAGCAGACTATAAACATAACTCAGTTGCTCGAGGAAAGTTCTCAGTACCCCAAATAAATTTTTGAAGGTCGTTACGTTCCAATCGTCCGAGCGAGAATGATTGCATCATGCCTGAAGCTTCAATGACCTAAAATGAGCAGCTACTGAAAAAATCGCGGTTCTGCGCATTCTTTTTGAAATTTTAGGAGGCTTTTCTTGTCATTGGGGTGTACAGAGCACCCCGCGCGAGTGATCGCGGGTTAACCTTTGTATGAAATTTTACGGTAAAAACACAATGTAAACACCCTTGGGTATGACACACCCTGCGCGAAAACTTCAGGTTTTTCACGCGAAGGATGCCTGGTTAATGAACTTGTTCGTGAAATTTTTGTTTCTTACTTCTTACTTCTTTACCTTCTAGACATATACACGAGGTCATGGACAGTGATATTTTAGTAAAATAGTTGGTTCAGTCCTTAACCTACTTAAAATGTGTTTCTGGGAAAATGGTAGCTATTTTAAATTAAAGGATACTGAACTTTAAATTCCTTTTCCAGTTTGATGCGGAAGCTAGGAAATTAAATTACCAATAGCGATGGTGTTTTCGTTGCTTGACTGAAGGTCTTAATTGTACGGTCTTATTCTCATAATTCAATTGTAGCTTCTATTCCCTTATTAATTACAAAGAAACCGTTTTTATTCTGAAATAACATCACTACAAAGCTGCACTAAAATATAGGCGACCGATCTGTACTTTGAACCATGGTTATGTGCAACACATAACACACCTGAGCTGGAATCCCACTCACCAAATTTCCGCAGCATGTCATTGTGAGGACTACGAGCTTCGACAGATTTAACGTGCATCAGACGAGCGTAGTCTTAAGTGGCCTCAACAAACTTCAGTATGATTTCATATAAACAACACTTTTCACGAGTTTACGACTGCAAACATTTGGCTACCTTTGCATATTTTTTATTCTGAAAACGATATCATTACTAACTTGCCAAGGAAAAACATGTCATTACGGTCGGATGAAACTTTTCATATTCAGCATTTTGTTTTATGTGCATGAATATTTTAATTTCTGATGTATGTGTTGTCGTGATGCATGCGTATCTGAAAGAGAATTATGTTTAAAATGGAATTGTAATTATCCTGTGATACAATTTGGTTGCACTATATGTATGTAATATATATAATAAGTGTGCTTTTTTACTTTACGGAGCATACACACACTCACAAAAGTATTATATTTTTAATATACTATACAAACACAAATATGTATTATATCGCAAACCTGTAATGCAATTATGAGCCTCGCATTATAAATTAACAAAATAATTTTGTATTTTAACAAAACTCAATTGTAAATTGACTTTTGTTTTGAGTTTGATGTGTTAAATTTGTCAATTACAAATATAACATTTGTAACTCAATTTGCAACTGATTATTCATATAAATTGCCATTTTTGAAGAAGTTTTATTTTATATTGTTTTTAACTAAAATATAAATTTAGATTTTCTAAAAATGAAAAATTTCTTTATAAAATTATATGTTTCGTAACCATTGAAAGTAGTTTTCAGATTTGTTCAAGCTTTATTTGTTAATCAATATAATTTTCTTTTGTGTGTGTGGTGGGGGGGGGACTTCTAAAACCCCATGTTACTCATATTTTGCAATTATATTGAAGTACTTCCGAAATTGTGTTCATGCCTGTTCTACTTTCTTTTAGCTAATTCTTCAATAAGATATTTTTTTAACCGATTCACTTTGTGACGGATCTGTACGGTTCTTTACTAATCCTCTACATATTTCTTTCAAATTTTATTTATTTCAACCAATCTCCACCGGGAGCCCAAGCGTGATTTATGCAAATGAGATATTTTATATAAGTTCGGGTTTAGCGAGTTATCGAGAGGGAATGAAATGAAATGAGAAAGAGTTGCCAAGTGAAGAGGTAGATTTTGTAAAGAGAAGTGAAACGAAGCGTCGGGAATCTAACTCACAGTTGTTGATAAAATTAGTCCATAGAAAAGCTACGGGAAAAGCTGAAGATAGAAGTCGTATATTAAAGAGGGAATTCTAGCTTTTTGATCCGATCCAATCAAGATCCAAGTATCCCACAAGACGAACCTGCCGTAGTTTAAGAAATCAGGTTAGTGACTTAAGTATTGTGATTACGTATACGTGTGTAGCTGTAATTGTACGCGCTTATCTTTCGTGAATTCAGTTTAGATTTCGTAGTTCCGCAATTAGTGACCCCTTCTCATTCTCCACTGTGTTTTGTTTTTCTTATATTTGAATAGTGTATATATGACCTTCCTTGATAAATAAATATTAATAAATATTGTGATTTGTAAAGATATCTTGTGAATTCGTTAACCCGCCTACACATCTAAATATGAGTAACACTAGACGAGATGATGATAATGTTAGGGGAGGTTATATTACACGACAACTTGAATAAACACTTTTTTTAATTTAAGACAAAACTTGCAAACCATAAAAACATTATTTTCCCGTTTTATTTTTTTTTTCAAGAACGAATAATATGTTTTGTATATAAATTGGGATGCAAAATATTTACTTATAAATTATTTCATATCTCTTTTAAAAAGGATCTCGTGCCAGTAAACACTCAACTTCTAAAACATTTTTTACAAAAAAAAAATCATTTTCAGATTAGATAGCTAAATAATCAAGCCGCTCTATTTAAAGTGGTTTTTCCATATTTAGGTACTGAATTTTTAGATGTCTTTTTAGTAGAAAGTAGCTTTATTGTTCCGAAAATACGATATAAGTTAAAGAAGTTGACTAAATGACTTTTAAAAGCTTTGTTCGTATCCACGATCAACACGAAGTGTCTTGATAGTGCGACAATATTACACAGTAGAAAGAGAAAAAGCAAGATAATTTGATGATATTTGTGATTTAAAAATACTGGAAAAAAAACACTGGTTTTCTTAAAAGAGAACGTTCTAAATTCTTGTAAATAGTAACAATACATCGTTTTATATTTTCCCTTGGGGTATTAAAATGTAAATACAGAGGATAGCTTTGGCCTTTTAAAATGAGTTTTTGATTTTAAAATATTTGATTTCAATGCAAAGATATATCTATTTACTTACTAAATCATATATTTTATATCAGGTAAACATGATATATTGATCGCAAAAAATAGTAATAGATATTACAAATTTTGTAATATTATTGCTCATCTGGAATAGCAAACACGTTGCATATGTAAAAGGTATAATTTTGCTAAAAGTAAAATTTTTATGTCATTTTGACAGAATGTTTAAAATAAAAATAGTGATTATAATTTAATATTTTTTTTAAAAAAATTGAGTGTCTCATAGCATATTTTTAGATACGAATTATTTAAGAATACTAATAGGTTTCTTAATTGTGTAAAAACGATGCGTTATTAAAGTGTTAAAATAAAACACATGTAACATAAAGGCATGTAGAATAAATATAAATATATTAGATACTATACTTGAAATAATATTTATAATTCTGCTTTTCTTTTTGGGTTATAAACATTAACTAATACAATTATTAATGTTTTATTTCAAAAATTATATTACTGAATAATTTATTTTTGTTAAAAAAAGAATTAACTTTGTAATATATATGTTCCCTTTATATAACAATATATTTAATTCGTATGAAAAGTAGAACAGAGAATTTGTTTTTAAATTTTTATAGATTTAATGTATTTTAAGTAATACATAATAAAAAAATATGAAAAAAAGTAATGTTAAATATAACCGAAACAAGCATTTTTTTTTTTCAAATTAAAGCAGCTCACTTTTAATAATATTGATAATCGCTATCAAACACACATTTAATTTTAGAAAAGTTTCAAAAGGTCATTTCTGTTTCTAAGCGACTACTAACATATTGTTTCAAAAATTGGGCTTCGAGGATTTTATACAATCTGTCGCAAATAACAAGACCAGGAGCAAATGAAATTTACTGTCGAAGAACAATCCATGAAATAAAGCAAATATATTCGCAGAATTAATCTCCGAAGGCATTCACACCCTCTACGGTGTTCTATTATCAGTGTCAGAGATACAAGTATGCTAGATTATTCACTCGATCATCCTACTTAACATCCAGACTAACTGCTGGTCGACTCTTCACAGTCAAATCAATACTATTCTTCAACGGTCAAAACAAGGCGAAATTTTGGTGAATGACTCTCTGTTTATAGGTCTCATGGACTTTTCACGAAACTCCACTCGCGTCATATATCGTGATATTAGTAGATTTCTCCCGTAAATTCCAGAAGAATCCATAAGATCATTAACTCGCAATAAATGATCACCAAAGTCACCAACATGGTCACCAAAAATGATGGCGACTTGGTTCCATCTCCAAGATTTCACCAAGTTTCCACTGAATCGTCATTATAGTGTAAGGAATGGCGTTGCTTACGAATATATTACAATTTTAACATAAAACAAATACATCATAGAGTAATATAAACGTATTACACATCTGGATATAAATTATTGACACAATTTTAAAAATCCCTCACACAAAATTCGTAACAATACTAGATCAAAGAAAGAAGTTACGAAAATGTCGAAGAAATGAAGTGTTGCGCATTAGTTAGCTCAACTCAGTAGTGCACAATTGGCATCGTAAGGAAATTGAACTTAATATTGAAATTAAATACTTTAAAAAAATGCATGATTAAAATTATAGTAAATTATTAAATTAACATTAATACAAAAATTAATGAAATAAATATTTGAAAAGAGTATATTTTCACAGAAATGTGTAAAACATTTAAGCATGATTAATGCGTTTAAATCAAAAAAGGCAGAATTTAATGAGTTTTTAGCCACTTAAATCATAATGATTTTAAAATGCATGCTTTGTTGTATTCATACATATGATTTTTAACTGCTTGAGCTATTCTCTCATTAACTTTTCCAAAATAAAGTCTTCTGGAACGGCTTATACGGAAGTGTCAAGTACTAATAATGCTTAAATTTAAAAACTGAAAATGCATAGCCTATACAGAAATTTAATTTTACTTAATCAAACTTAGATTTTTAGTAAAACTGCAATTTTTTAAAATTTAGTTTAAATAATTCTTTTACTTTAACATTTTATTCATTACGATGTATGTGTTTTGTCATTTTTTTTATTTATATTGAATATATATATATATATATAATCACATAAAAAGAGAATTGTATAATGTATTGCACCGTAGAATTTAATTACTAAAAACTAAGGTATTAAAATACATGTTAATATATACTAAATTTGCATTGCATGTTTCATGAATTACATTTACAAACGTTTTGTTCATATTTTATTCTTAAATAACTTTTACCCTTTAAATTTTAAATGACATTTCCCCCTTGTAAAGGATCAAGGTTTTCAATATATTAATTTTAAAATTTAAATGTTTGAATATATTTAGTATTTGAATTTTGTATTTCTTGAAGTCGTAAGATATCTAGCTTACGCAAACATTTATTCAGAAAATTTTAAATTAAATATGCTGCGTAAATATAGAGATAGAAATGTAATCGCAATAACTGAAAAACGTATTTTAATCAATTCATAGATTTGCAAATATTTGATGAATATAAATCTACTCTACTGTTAAAATGCATTTAGAATATTTTAATAATCCGTGAATTAGATAAAATACAACACAGTTTAGGAAATGTGATAATATAGTTTGTATGCGAAGTATTTTAATATCGGTCTCGAAGAAAAATGATTGTTTCTTCGAGAATTGACTTTAAAGTTTTTAAAACATAATTGAAAAGTAATTTATGTTATATTTATATGTTCAGGGAAAATAAACCTAAAATATTTTCGAAGATAATTTGGTTACGAAATTTTACAAAGTAAATTATTAACAAAACTCAACCTTTAATAAATGTGTGTATGCATGTTCACAATTACATACACACACACACAAACGCACACATTTATATATTTTTGGCCTCAAAAAAATCGAAAAGATACAAAATTATATAAATCTTATTAAAAATACTGCTTAGTTCAAAAATACCCAATTACTTTTACTAATATTTATTTGTATTAAGTAATTAATTCTAAGCTGTATGGTTTAAACTCTTATTTGGATATTAATAGAATATATTATTACAGAATATATTGTGAATATTCTTATTTCCAAGTTAGATAGGTTTATAGTTATTTACATGTTCAATGTACAGTTAAGATTTTTATATTCATTTGGTTTTATTTAAACCAAAGCAAAATAGAAACATATTCCTAAAGTTTCTCATATATTCCTAGATTTTTTCGTATAAATAGTATTTCATTAAATATATGTCATCTAAAATTGTTTCAGCACACTTTTCTTATGTGCCATAATTCAGCCAATAATGCAATATTTTGAATTTGTATTTGGTCCAGAATCTGGTGATAAACTCTTTTATTGTATACTGATTTAGTGCGGGATGTAAGTATTTGAATGCAATTTTTGGTATGTTTGCTTTTACTTGTAATTGATTTAGAAATTATTTTTATTACTTTCGTTATGATTTCACTCAGTATTAAAAACGGAAAGGTTGAAGAGGTTGATAAGCCACAAAAATAGTTAACCTAACGTTTACATAAATTTTTATACATGTAAGATCTCTCCTCAGTCAGCAAAGTCTATAATACTCGTCATCCACATTTTTTTTAAAAATCTAATATCTGTTTTTAGTTTCATTTATCTTTGATATTCATATGATTTCTAAATCTCTGGTAAAGAATAATTGTACTATATATTCTCATATATATAGAAAGTGACCACCTGGCCGGAACATTCGATCATGCACTTCAGGGACCAAGGTCACGTATACTGATATGGGCACAGTAGGCCTTGGCCCTCAAGGGGTTGTTGCTCCTCTGAGTTAGCTTATAGATAGAGAGAATATAGTATGTGTGTGTAGATAGATAGATATCAAGTTTTTACTCCTAAATATTTTTGTTGGATTATAAATGAAATATATTTTACTCTCGAATTCATTGTTTATCAACCTGAAAATTTATTTTATTACCAATGACATTGATTTAAATCCCTAGACGTATTTATCTAAATATATGAAAAAGCAAGTAACATTCAATAATTTTATTCTCTCTTTTTTAAGAACTTTTGTTCGAATTAAACAAATAAACCTAGTATAAAAGATAATTGTACTTATATTCAGTATTATAGTTTAAACAAGAAAAAACAGACTTGTCTGTTATTTTGCTGATAAAAAAAATGTTTAATGATAAAAAAAATCCCGTATTTAGTATAAAAAAACGGTACAGCTTAAAATGCATACTTTACAACTAAATCAATGGTTCTCCTTGAGACTTTTTCCCCAAGAAAAATGTTTTGGTCTCCTTTTTGCTTGTGTATTTCTATAAATATCTTATTAACAATTTCGATATAAAAACCACAATATCTTTCAAACTAATTACAAGGTTCATAAACATATAAACAATACATTCTGAAAACAACACTAAAGTAATTAACTTTTAAAAAGGAATATTTTCTAATGGAAGAACATAGCTTATTAATTTTAAGTCTTTTAGTACAACTCATTAGCTACAAATTCCAAGTTGGCTCATTTTATTTTTCCAAATTACCTCGAAACACGGACTTTTGTAGGTTAACCGATTTTCAATTTATTTTTATCTTTATACGAGCTATAAAAGTGGGCAACAAAAGAAAAAAAAACTTTATCCCAAAGTCAAAGAAAAAGGGGGAACCTTTTCCTCTTTTATGACTGTTGCCAGTTTCGATCTTCAAAATTCTTTTGTCTTTCTTTCTTATTAGCCATTTCTTTTTCTTTGTTCTCTCAGCTGGTTTGATCACGCTGTGTTGACAATATGGATATCTGACTTCATTAGCTGGTCTTTGGTAAGATATAATAAATTGGGTAATTCGGACACTAGAAGGGAATTTATCAGGAAAGATTTTTTTTCCTTTGAAAACGTAAACTTTTTTTTTTGCATGAAAAGTACATCATTAGGTGTTAAATAAGCAGAAATCTGATCACGGGTTAGTTTTTATAGACTGATATCAAAACAGAAAAAATGAATAAAAGTCAGTTGTTGTTGATTTCAGGTAAGGAATTAGTATTTAATATCTGAAAACTTCTTAACAATTTGTATCTTTAAATTTATAACATATAATCGATTAACTATTACATGGAGTTGTATTTTCAAGCATGTGTTTAATATAGAAAATTTAAAATTAGTAAAAGGAAAATTTGAATGGATTTATCTTTGTGACTGAAGGACTCGTAATTCTTTAATGTATGTATGACAAAAGTAAAGTAAGTAAATTCTTTCATGTCTAATCTCTCTAAAATTAATCCGTCTATTTTAAAAGGAAAAGCTGTTTAAAGAAAGGTTCTTGATCATGGAAATGATCCAAACATTAAATATATTAAGCTGTTTAATATGCTTTTTCTTACACCTTAATGTTATAGGAAAATGACACATATATTAAGATAACAGGCTACTGTATAACAGAAATATTACACATTTAATATTTTATAATAAATAAATGTCTGAAGAAATATTATTCACACAATAATTATTTCGATTATGTTAGACTTGGAAAACATTTACATATAATTTATTGCTATATTATTTAAAGCGATATGATCATACTCTAGGAATATAAATTTTAAAATATTTAATCTCCTAAAAGTGATATAATATAGATTTTTTATTCGAAGTGCAACTTTAAAAGCAAAGAAATTTACAACCCTTAATTTCAAATGAAAAGTATAAAATAATTATATGTATAGCCAAAATGTAAAATAATGTATCCATTCAAGACATAAAGCTCCTACTCTGGATTTTCCACAAGCTTTAACTGGAACTAACACCAACAGAGTTTTCTTAATAGGAAGTACATAGGATAATTTACTATTGAAATTTTATACTATCACAGTGTTTAAATAGCTGTAATAGTTCAGGAATATTCTTATAAATGTGTTTCAAGCAAGGAGAAAAAATATTGTCATTCTTTTATAATATGAAATCTTTTCAGAACAAATTTTATTACTAAAGAAAAACAAAATAATGCCCTTTCAAAATGCATTTTAAGACTTCTTAATAAATTGCTATTCTATGTTACTAATAACATACAAATGTTTTAGATTTCAGCCACATAATTCTTCAAACTAAATGTCGGAACTTCGGATCACATTTGGCGAAATTAAACATGCTTAAATATGGATTGCGCTTCAAGTCCATTGAATTCGAAAATACCTGAAGTTTGAATACTAGAAATGATTTACAAACTTCCGTTAGAAGTTAAATATACATATTGTTTCCCATTTAGATGTATGTATGAATCGTGAAAGTTGTAAAGATGAATTATGCCATGTATTAACCAGAATAACTTATTCTGTGGTTCCTCTATATTCCTCAGTGCATTCAGGATAATAGTGTAAAATCAACATAATGAGGACCCTTCGATGGCTTTGTGAACTCTGTGATGTCATTTGCGATAGCCAGTGTTTGGATTAGGCGTGATTTGCTGTCTATTAATCAGGTTAATGGTCAGAGATGTGGTTGGTCATTGGGTTTCCGGTTGAATACTACATGACCATAATACAGCGCAAACATTAAATCTATCTGAATAGCTTTAGATTTATTCACTTTGGAATATTCAAATGCATTCGTTTTGTTGCTTTTCCATGCTATTCACGCTGTAAAACAAGATGTTTTGTGCTGTAGAGTTTGGCAGATGAGTGTTTTTTACATTGAGTTTTGAGGATAATAATGATCTTTCAATTATTAGTTAGTTTTTTTTTATTGAAGGATAAGTCGTTTTTTTTCTCGTTGAATTAAAAAGACGGCCCTTTCCAAAGATATGCACAGTTTGAAACAAGCAATAAAAAGGGATATTTCGAGAATTAATGTGAGCTGTGTAAATTTGTTTCAAACATAAAACATTATATAACCATCATTTTCTACTTTAATTCATTAAGAAATGTTTTATTAAATAAAGTTTAATAAATATACCCATTGGCCGAGGAATAGCGTATTGCACTTCTCCACCTCAGGTCCAGGGTACTGTCCCCGAGATAAGCAAGGTCGACTCAGCCTTTCATCACTTCAGTGGGTCGATAAATGTGTACCAAGAGCTTGCTTGGGGACTAAGCACTTGGGATTTCACGTCGGACTGGCTACCTGACCGGAACATCTGCCCATGCACCTTAGTACCCAATGTCCCGAATATTGAAATGGGCACAGTAGGTCTTAGCTCTCATGGGCTGTTGCGCCACTGAGTTTAGTTTAGTAAATATAAGAAATATTTATTTTTAATTTGTGTGAATAGAGTATTTTAGGTAAACCAATTATGGTCAAGTGTGTAATCAGGTCTTCAGTGGCAGCATAACTCGAACCCACGATGCACCGGTCTCAAATTCGTGACTATAACCACTAGACTAAAGTGGTAACACAAATAGGGTTAAACCAAGGTCACAATTATTTATGTAATGAATGTACTATTTTACTTAATAATAAAATATGTTCTTAAAAGATTTATTACGAATATTTTCTAAGGCATGCCATTCAGCATTCTACGAATCATGATAAGTAAACAATTGAACTAAATAACAAATTTTGATAGACCCCTTCCCTCCCCACACACACAAAGCTCTCTAACTTGGATTTCTAAAAAAATTCAGAGTTACACTAATCACGCATTGTATCCCATGATAGAAATTCTTCTTTCATTTACATACTTAATTTTAATTAAAATTTCATCTTACGGAAATAAATTAATTACCAATTACTTTCTGATTAAAGATTTAAAATCCGGAAATAATTTTAATTAATCTTTCATGATTTGACTGAAACATTTCAGATTTTTTGAGTGTTTAAAGGAACTTCGTACTTCATTGGTTTTAGTCATTATCTTTTGTTTCCTATGAAATGCATTGATACATTGAAAATAACTTCTTAGTAAAACTAGAAACCCACATTTCATTTTATCTCCATAAGAAAGAAACTTAGAATTTAAGAAAGTAAAAAAGTAGCATTAAAAGAATTAGAAACAAGAAGACACAAACGTTTCAACTTTTGAATAATTGCATCTTTGATCATAATTTATTTATTTCGCTTGTTTTAATTTCACATTTTCAAATACATAATCCTATAAAACATTTAATTAATTTGATATCACGCAAAGTTTAAATTTGCACATGCCTTATATGCTATAGTTGTATATCAATTGACATAGGTACTTTTTTAAAGATCTCTGCTTAGAACATTTAATTTTTCTTAGATTTGAAGACTTGAATTAAAATTTGTCCGAAAAATTATCATCCAATATTTATCGAAATAGAAGTTTGTTTGAAAAATTCTATTCTAAAATGAGCTGAAATTATAAGAATAATGTTCTTATTTTTGATAAGGTGGCAATAAAAACAGGATAACTGTACTTTGATCTATTAATGATGACTTTAATAAAACTGAAATGTCAACATGTTGGCGTCTACAAATAGTTTTATTTCTTTAGAAGTGATTAAAGCAAATAAGTTATTAGAAAACAATGCACATGGATAATTTCCTAAACTTTCTTCGAATTGATTTCATTTTCTGACATCAAGCAGCATTTTAAATATTAAATGCACATTTAAAATTTTTAATTTTAGGTAGAGTTAAAACTGAAGTAGTGGGAAAACGGTTAAAAATGGCATCATTTTGTTTGTGTTCCATTATTTAGGATTTAACTGCCAATATTGCAGCTACAAACGTAGTTAAGTTGACATTTTCCTGACGTGAATGAAAAATTTTCTTTTGAAACACTTAGTAATTTTAATTTAAAAATTTAATTTAAGATCAAGTATGTTGAAATTTATCTAAAGTATATAAAGCCATGCATAAAAATCATCTTAAATTATATGTTAGAAATATTTACTAATTAATGAAGGCGCATACGTATTACACCACCAACAAATTTTTGTCAGTTGCAAGACATCGCCAATTCAAAAAATGTCGCCAAATGCTGCCTTTGTTATCATTATTATGGCCGAACATGCACGGGGACGGTTTTCTAATATTGTGTGCTTATTGCAGCATTTTGCATTGTCTTTTAAATTGACAAATTGATCCATGGTATATTATGGGCATATGAACTATCTCAATTAATATAACTATATACCGTAAAATCCGGGGCATGACGTGCACTTTAAACACAAAAAATAAGATCGAAGTTTACAGGTACGTGTTATACGCCGGGTAAAAAAAATGTCATCATTAAAATTTAAAAAATATGAACATTGTGAACAAAATTAGACTTTTGAGTACATCAAGATGCTATTTATTTAAAAGAAATGATATTCTTTATGAATTTAAGGGGTTGTAATTCTAGAAGTATACTATTTTTTCTGAAGCTTTTAATAATATCTCGAATAAATGACTTCAAAACATAAGATTAGGTTTAGGTAGTAAACAAAGTAGGTTTTTTCGTAAAAAAAGGGACGCTAATTATGCAGCGAATATACATAAACATTAAAAATTGCAGCTGAAAAGTATAGGTGGCGGTGCATGTTGTACACCCGATTTTACGGTATTTTTCATCTTTATTAGTATGTATAAATTAGGTGTTAATTTCGTTCTAATTTATTTATAACTCAAATCCTAAAGGGATTTTTCAAATATAACGTATTTAAAATTAGAATTTTTTCTTTCTCTGCAGAAAAATTTTAATTTTATTTTAATCCTTCGACTTCGAAAAGTATACTTGGATAAAAATATATTACGTTTCTTAGAATTCCTGGATTTATTTATTAATTTATGAGTACATTCATAAGTACGCTATTTAATTTATATGTATTTTATTGTACTTGTAGAATTTTTATAATGTATTTCTTTTTATTTTATATCACTTCCTTATTTCTCAATTGAGTTGTAGCTTAAAGTATGACAAAATACTTCGAAAATTAATTTTTCCTTTCTTAGTTTTCAAAAAATCAATAAAATAAAATGTAAAAGATGACAAAGGAGCCTAACGACTTTTATGGATTATTCAATAAATCAAATTAAGAATGCATTAACTTTTTGAAATCCAATGTAACTTGATTTTATATCACTAACAGGAAACTGTGGATATTCTAAAACTAAGAACCCCGCCACAGTAATCAAATTTTCTCAATACATAATCATCTACAAAATATAATTATAATTTTAATCTTTCGAAAGAATTCTCACTTTATATCACACTTCGTAATATAATTTTCAGAAGTTATCTTTTAGGAAACTTAAAATCTAATAACCGTAACCATTACCGGAAAAAAACCAGTTTGAGAGGAAATTCAATTAAATTTAGAGCCCTATCAAACCAAATGTGATGCTTTTGAAAATGTTCTCTTTTCATTGCTCAGTAAACAAAGAAAAACTTACTCTACGTTTACTATGATTCAAGAAAAAACATATATCAATATTCTCCGAAGCAAATTACCCATTAACTATGAGTAATTGTTTGATAGTATTAAAAACTATTCCTTATAATTATCTGCCGATAATATTCGTAGTCTGATGACACTAATTGAATAAAAACTATTTTATAACTATTATCTTTAGATGCAAAAGAAAAGTAATTATATTAAACGCTCGTAATTCAAAAGAGATTGCTGAAGCAAAGTTTTAACAATGACATTTCATTAAGTCACAATGACTTCAAAGTTTTGAAATTAAAAAAAAATATTTTCAATAGCGATTTTTGTCAATTTCCATGAATGGAATATCAGATCAAAGTAATTCAACAATGAGGAGATATTTTACATTTATTAGTAATTAAGGCACTCAACAAAAATATTTTTTCCATGCCTCGTGTCTCTGGTGTCCTTTATTTAGAAAATGAATTCATTATAATTGTTTCGGGACAGTTATTTTTGAGTTAACAAAAGTACAATAAAAGTTTTAAATTAGGCTAAACTAATCATGAACAGTTCTTTGGTAGGCTGAAAAAATCTGAATGAAGGTATTGAAATTGAATAATGGCGTTGAATCATATAATAAAAAAAGTATTTTAGAATTATATTTCTGTTTTTTATTTAAAAAATTACATGCTTTAATAAATTTAATTCAATACTTTAATTTCCTGTTAAAAATGATTAAAGGCATTTCTGTTGAAGATAATATCCATGTTTATTTGTTCTTCAAAAAGAAATTAGCTTATCTGTATGTGTGATTTATTAATTTTTTTCTATTTATTCTTCTTCTATTTATTTACTTAATAATCTCCTTGAGTTTTAATCGTTTAAGGTGACACAGTACGATTCAATTGACATATTCGGTAAAAAATTCCAAATACATTTCTTTAAGTCTGAACTATTTTCTACATAATTTTCCATAATCTCAGAAAATTTGAAACCTCTAAGTTAAAAAAAAAAACAATGTTATGGTAAATGTTATGTTTGTTTTTATTCACATTCCAATTGAAAAATAAAAACGGTATTTACATATTATCACAACCTATTGGCGGCATTATATGAACTGTAGCACCTGGTTGTCAATTCAGTGCATACGGTTCATAGGAAATCGAGGGTGCCAACTTGGCGAGTTACTTGGCGATTGTTGCGGTAATACGTAAGTACTATAAAAGCTTTAAATGGAGTTATCTCAGAGAGAAAAAATAACTTATTTAAAATGCTAAGCTTTTTATTCTATTGGGCCTAATTCAAATTTGGCTTACTTATTGCTAATAGTGCAGGTAACAAAAGTTGATTTAATTTGAAACAGTACTTATTTTTTTAAAAGGTTGTTGAATTCATAAAAAAAACATATTTCTTCCATGGAATTTTTAATAAGCAAATTAAATAGTAGCAATAAATCTGTACCAAATTTTATTATACGTAGCTTGACTTATTTATAAATCGTTTTTCGGGCATGTACGTCAATCATTGTAGGAGAAGTAGCATTTTAAAATCGCCTCATGAATTTTAAGGCTTTTTTTTTAAAAAAATGAATGTGGTTTTAATTCGTAGTATTTTGAGAACAAATCTGTTGTACGCATTTTATATGCATTAGTTACAAGCAAAACAATTGTAAAAACCATTAAATTAAAAAAATTCGCATAAATCTTACCAATCCTCTTAATTGTATTCTTTTAGCACATGTTTGAAACAATAAAAATCGTTTAGGAGACTCGTCAATATGCATACAAATTTATTTTTAAAGTGTTTGTGTGTGTGTTTTTTATTCTAAACTCTACATTTCTGTCTTTCTTTTGTGCCTAAAATTTTTTCCCCACAAATGGTATAATTATTCACTTTTGCAACTCAAAATAAATAATTCAAATAAAAACATAAAAAAAAATATTTCACCTGAAAACATTTACAATAAATATATTATTTAAGTTTAACTTTATAGAACAAAAGATTGGTTTTTTAGCAGATTGGAATGATCTCTTAAGGAATGGGCTTTGTTCAAAAATCAATCTATGAACTCCTTCCCTTTTAATTGTTTTATGATCACCAAGTGGTTTGCAAAAACCAATTAAATGGCAATCCCTTCATAAAATTCAGTTATTTTCAGATGGTTAAGGGATATAAAATTTCCTCTTTCTGAACTACAAATTTTCTCCTCATCAGGAGAAAAGCAAGATGTCTTTTTGTCACTTTCAATGTTACATAGTAGCAACCTTACTTCAAAAAAAAAAGAAAGAAAGAAAGCAATATAGCTCGAAAGTTAATTCCTGCTGAACAGCTACTTCTTAAAGAAGTGCTTCTCACAATTTCAATATTTGCGACCCGATTCCCAAACATAATTTTCGGTGTGCTTCCTTATATTTATACCATGAGTGAGAGAATATTAACGTCGCACTGATTAGCAACTCGAGGGCTTTTGGCGACGGTCCGCGTCATTTTGAACCATGGTCAAGTGACGTGGACGACATCTGAGCTGGCACCCCCTCTCCTAACTACAGCACCACACCAACGGGAGGACGTTTGAGCTCTCGACAGATTTAACGTGCATCGTTCCCCTACATGGCGGGTCTTCAGTGGTGCTAGGATCGAACTCATGACACGCTAGCCATGATCCGATGCCTAGACCACTCGGCCACCGCGGCCGCTCCATTCATACCATAACAATGTACTGAACTGCAATAATAATGTACTTTGGAGTGCTAAAGCTATAAAGCTATAATAACTATAACTCGTACAAGTTATCTAGATAAGTATTAAATTTTTATATGTTACTTCTAAGTAAAAGAAATTTTAAGTAAATTATATTTTTTCAAGTAACGGATAAGTGTTAATTACTGGAACAGATTTCAAAATAATGTTTGATTAAATTCTGTATTTTCCTTTGTTATTCGTTTTCAAAGTCTAGTCATCCATTTCCAACATCCTACCTCTGTGAAACCGAACTTTTCTTTTGTGGTTACTTTGTAGACAAAATAAATATCTCAGCTAAACATAGAAAAAAATACCTTACAGTATCAATATTTGTATTAAATTATTGTTCATAAACTGCTCTGCAAGACAAACTCATGAAATCATTGTGTAATATTAAATTTGTTCTTAATTTAGTATTGATAAATGAATTATCAAACACATTGTGCAGTACTAATATATTTATAAGTATATTATTTCTGTTCAAATATGTATTTTGTATATTATAATGTCAGAATGTATTCTGCTTTGCTTCCTTTCAATAAATTAATATTTTTCTTAAATAATCCTTCCTTTTTTTTACTTTTCCATATGGTCGTCCCTCTCACGTAGGGTTATCACGGCCCCCTAAGGAAGCAACCCCCACTTTCAGAAACGCTATCTTATAATAATCTTATTAAATTTAAATCATAAAATTAGACCAGAATTTTAAAATGTTTTCTGTCATAAATCTTATTATTTAATAAATTATTAAAAAATAAAAACATGTAGCATTGATCGAAATATATTGTAGCATTTTCGAATGTTTGAAACAAATGCAATTCTTCAGCTGAAAATTGATTTTTTTTTCTTCTGAAATTAAGTTTAGTGATGAACACTGCGAAATCAATTTTACTTTATTATAAATACGAAAAAAAATCAAATTATGCTGACACGTATTGAAGGCAAACAAGGATGATGGAGAACACCTTTTGCACTTTTTAAAATAATTCGTTCGTAAAGAAAAATATTTCATGTTAAAAGTCAATATTAACATTCCAATTGAAAGTAAACTAAACCAAATAGTAAATTAACAAGTATTTAAAGTGTCCCTTCCCCTTTTGAATATATTATATACAGTAGAGTCCTGAAAACTTCGCCTAAAATGTTGGTCGAAGGGTGGCCGAATTCATGAAAATGTCTGGTTATCAAGAATGGGATATTTAAAAAAGAATAAGTACAAGTGTTTCCTCAGAAGATACTATACTGCACTAGTACGTATTGTTTATTGGAGAATACAACAAAAAATAAACTGTCTAAATACCCCTAACCAAAGGAAAAGTACGTACTTTATGAAAGCATAAAGCATTTACTCCAGGAACAAGAAAATTAATGAATACTAAGCATACATTAAAGCCGGCTGGGTGGCGTGGTTGGTTTGTCACTGGCCTTCTGCACCTAAGGATGTGGGTTCGATCCCGGCCCAAGTCGGGAGATTTTCATGATGCAGAAAATCGACAGCGTCTATGTTGTATGATTATGCGGCATGGGAAAAAATCTCTTGAGTGTCCGTTTGGCTTGGATGCTCTCGGCAAAATTAAACTGCTAGGAACAAATTTCGCTTTGGCAGAGCTCAGATGCCTATCTCTGGGGAGGAACTCGGGCTTTAAAATTACTTGAGGCAGTTGGTATCGCCTGTACCGCATTACAAAGTGATTCTAGTTCCTGGGAAATGTACCAGGTCTGCAAAGGTAGAAATACCAATCAGCAACCCCGTTTCAGAAAAATAGTAGCATACAATATTTTTTTTTCCCCACCAGATCAGACATATCTCAGAAAACTACTTTATGAAAGCATAAAGCTATCTATAAAGAAAATTAAGTAGCCGACTTTGCCAAAACTGATCGCTTTTTTTAAAAGAAAATATGTATACTGTTTTGTTGTCTTCGTACCGGATTCTTCGTTTTTCTTCTTCAAGACGATGGAGGAATATTATGTACATTACCGATGTTTTTCAAATTACTGAAGTGCGGTTTCAACAGCCTTTAGTGACACAATATGTGATATTTTAAGAGTTTGCATGGTGTCCTCAACGTTAAAGTCTTCACCCTTTTCCTGTATTTACTCATTAATTGTGACAGCAACAGTAATTGATGTGGGGAACCTTGAATATAGGTCTGTACACAAGGGTTTCTTTCGAACTGAAGGATGTGGTCGAGTGGTCCTGACTGCCAAGTTATCGAGATCCAAGTGTTTGGGACTCTTGTATCTCATCTAAAGGAGATTAAATTAATAGTTTGAAGAAATCTAAAAAAAACATTAACTTCGAAAATTATTTAACATACTTAAGCAGATAACTATTCTTTCGTTGATACTTTCGCAGCTTATTGAGGTATAATATATAGGGTAAATGTGATTTTCTTAAAAATTTCTTTAGAAATAAAATAAGTTTCACGATAGTCTTTGAAATATTCAAAACCTTCTCATATATAATGATTTTTTTTAATTTCAAAAGAAAAATTTTAGTTATTGTAAAATAAACTAAAATAACATTCGGATGAAGTGCTGTGTCGTTTTCAATTGTTTTTACAGTGCATATTTTGTCACGTATTTAAATAACGGTTAATCTCAAAGAACAATTATTAAACTACTAAGTCGTAAATATTTTTACCGTGAATTACATCTCAATATAGCCTGAGCTGAAATATAAATTCATTTACTGGAACGATTCAGAATTACCTTTTTTTAAATCTCTCATAAAATATGGATATCAAGAGCATTTCTGTGCAGTTTTAAACTCAAATAATTTTGCTGAGCCCAATTTGTATGTTAAAAAAATAAACCAGCTAACTGTCAGAAAAAGCAATAATAAAGTACACTAAGAACAATTAATTTTTTGGAAGCAGATTTCATATACTCAAACGCAAGTCCGTAATTAATAATATAAAGTTGCAAACACTTTTTTCTTTATTTCTATAAAAAAAACTCTAGTAAAATTCTTAAGATTTTAAAATTTATCAGAATAAATTATAAAATAATCATTTAGTTCTGAATATAGTAAATAGGTGATATCAATCAACACTTAAGCTAGTTCAGAAGTATTTTGTAATCTTGTGCATCTGTTCGGCTTTGATAAAACTATAGAATTTCATCCAGATTTATTTTCGTCAATTAAAAAAAAAACAAGAAAAGATTATTGTTGTCCCAACTTAACCAGAGACAGTCTGGAATTGTTTGTTTATTCTTTGTCTGAGAAAGAACTATAATTGATGAGAAGGCAGAAGAATACAGGAATTAAGCCGATTTCAGACTGCTGACTTTCAAAAAAAGTTGCTTAGAAAGTTTAATTGGATTGATTTTAATCAAGAAAGTAATAGATTCCGAGTTTTTGTTCCCTTGAACAATTTAATGATTCAACAAAGTGCGAAAGTTTGTCCGAAAATCAGAAACAGTTTTCTGGAACTTCAAAAGAATAACTGTAAAAAAATATACCATTTCTTTTTTTACACTTGGAGAAATGTTGAAAGTGCTAAAATAAATTTATTACTAACTTTTATGAAAATTAAATAACATTTTGCATCTTAATTTCACTTAGAGTGGTGAAAATAGTACTTACAAAGCATGAAGTTTCTAAGTGACTCATTTGCATTGAAGTTGAATACGTTTACCAAATATAGAGGCTAATCTAAAACTACATTTAAAGGATTTAAAGCAATCTCTACCCCCAGTTAAATGTATGGGTAGTAATACATTCTGATAACTATAAAGTTTCATTCAAATCAAAGAGAATGCAACTGGATTTACTAACTATAAGAAAAAAAGCAGCATTATAGAAAAATATAGACTTACAAAAAGAAATGACAAACGTTTAGCGCCAAACCAAGGAATATTTTAGAAATTATTTTTTAAAAAATTGGAATTTTCGAAATTTTTAAAAAATATTCATGTGTGTGTGTGTATGTTGGTTTAATATACAACCTCTGACCATAAAGATCGGGGAATATTCCTGTAACATTAACGTAGATGAAATAATAATGAAATCTACCTTACTGTCCTTTGAAATAGGCATCTCCCATAACTATCCACCCCTGAGATCTGCATACATGTCCTGGAAACTTTGCAAGAACTCTTCTTTTAAGATGGAGTTCAAAAGCCTCGTCCCATTTGGTTGGATGTCAGGAATATCGTCAAATCTCTTTCCTTTTAAATCGAGTTTCAGTTGTGGGAATTGGAAGATGTCTAGATGATTGAGATCTGGGGATAATGGTGGATGTTCAATCTACACCCCCTTCCTTTTTGCCAGGAACTGTTTGAAGATATTGGCTGTGTAAGGGCGAGCATTGTCGTGAACAAAAATCCATAAACCTTGTTTTGTGTACAGGGGTCGTACCCTGCATAGACGTTTCATGAAGCAGATCAAAATATCAATATACCTTGCAGCCTTCATCGTTGTTCCCTAGGTAGAAATTTTTTGTGGATAATGCCTTGACTATCAAAAAAGGTGATGAGCTTCGTTTTGATGCGATATTTTTCTGCTCTGACCATTTTTGATGCAGGAATTCCATTCCATGCGTTGTCATTTCGTTCCAGGGTTGCACCTAAGACACCAGGACTCCCCCTCAGTGACAATACAGTTCAACATATTTTGTGTCGCTTCCGCCATTTCGACAAAAGCCTGTGAGACCTCTAAACGTGCCTGCTCCTGATCGTCAGTCAAGTGCTGTGGCCAAAGACGACAACATGTTTTTCTAATCCCTAAATTTAGGGTAATGATTTGTCGCACGGATTCATGGTTAATTTACAGTTCATCAGCTATCATGCTCACAGTTAATCGACGATCTTTCTTGATTAATTTCCTCGCTTTTTCAATGTTTTCGTCATTGACGAAGGTCACCGGTCATCCCTTACTGGGTTGTCAGAAACACTTTCCCGGCCTTCTCCAAAACAGGAGAACCACTCGTACATACACTTCATGGACAGTGCTTGAACTCCATAAACACTTATCAGCATCGTTTACGTTTCTTTCGGTGTCTAGCCAAGCTTAAGACGAAACTTTGAATTTATCTTTTGTTCGTTCATTTTCCTGTTTTCAGTTAAGACGAGCTAAACAAGTATTATTTAAAACAAGCCTTTCACAGAACACAAATGACGCTTAACTGAATAATGGTGAGGGCAAATGATCAACATCTGCCACTACGCATGTGCAAAGTTTTGATTCACCTGTGTTGCCAGATCGGCCGTCCTGACTTCATTCGTTTAACGCTTTTTTCAGCGGCTGTATTAGCAGACTCTGTAATCAGTAGATATGGATGCGGTTTTTAGAATTCCAAATACTGCCTTATAGCAGAAACTGGTTCTTGTTAGATTTGTCGGAAACCAATTTCTCAGTTTCATGTTGCATGAACACGATTAGTAGGGGGCTCACTTATGTATTGACTTCGTTATATGTGTGAGCATTGTCAAAGTTATTGGTAGATTTGAGTCGATTAGAAACGTAAGGCCTTATACATTACTAAAACAAACATGTGAAATGTTAATAACTGAACAGTAGCGCAGAAATAATTGAACTTGTCTCTGAGATAAAAAAAAAACATTATTAACCCCTAAATTTATACCTTTCTAGCTTTTAAGAATATAGTTGTATCTGCATTGATATTAAATGCTTGGTGATATTTTATCAAGACATTATACAAGAATTTTTCTTCAGATACAAATGAAATAGAGGGGAAAATAAAAAACTAACTCATCAGGTTTTCTTGAGAAGTAAAAATAAGACAACAAATGAAGTGACTTGATGTTTTCAACATTTGATATGCTAACAAGAGACACCAAATATGCGTGAAAATTAAAAAGAAATTAGTTTGAATGAGGACTGAGTTATCAGATACAGTTGACACTCGATAATACAAATCTTTCGATAATTCGAAGTATATGCTCAGTTCCCCTAGAAAAATTTTGGTATTTCAAACTAAAACAATACGTTTGGGTACACTCCATATTTCGAAGAAAAATCTGTGGCTGACCAGACTACTATACTCGATATAATTCAAAGATCTAAAAAACTATCGATAATTCGAATACTCACTGTCATCTGCAGTCCTGTGATAAATAAGTTGGAGCTTACAAGTTTTGTGTTGTGTTGTCGCTGCGTGTCTCCCCTGTAACGTAGCCCCTTTGATGACCATCTGTCTGCTACCCCTTCTTAAGTTTTCCGATTTCTCAGCCAAAAAGACACTTATATTATTTTCGTTCCTTTGAGAGGACAATAGACCAACCGCACCGGTTGCCAGCCGTCCGCTTCTTTCGTTTAACTCGTGGCCTTGATACACATGTGTTCAGAAAGAATGGTCCACTTTTGTGAAGAACAGATGCGTAGGATTGTGCATGAATGTATGGAATGTATTCTTTTCAGACAGAACTTTAAATATCTGTAAAATATTTATCTGCATAATATCTACTTTTTAAATATACTTTAAAATAAGTTTATATACATGTGTGCAATTATTGTTTTATTACATAGTTTCAAATTTTAATGAGTCAGGAAAAAAGAATTATCTTCGTGTATTTTGGGAATTTTTTCTACCCTCTTGATAATTCGAAGTTTTTCATTGGTCCCTCCAACTTCTAATTATCGAGAGTCGACTGCATATAATCCCAATTCAAACAAAAATTGTTCATTTTTATTAATTTAGCTAATTATTTATTGTAATTTTTCATAAATATAATTTTATAGCTATATTTTTAAAGCTTTAAACATGCATGCTAAAAATATGGGTTATTTTAAAGCTATTCCACTGTACTTTATACGTTATTTAGTCCCCTTGTGAAATACATCTTGGGTTCAATGTAAGTATCCGTTATTTTGAAAGTGATGCTTATGAATTACGACAAGATGCGCGCCATTTCCCATCTCGTTAAAAGTATGAAATCATGTTTAAGTATTCTTTTGGGCATCAAAGCGCTGTTCTTGAAAGAACTTTAAGCCTCAAGAGCTTATAACCCTGAGACATTTGATTGTTTAAGAGCAACTTGAGAAGTTTTTATCGAGGTTATTCCCAAACTATTATCATATATCTAAAAAAATAAATTGATGGAGATTATGCAAATTGGTTTTTACTGTCCGTCAGTTCTGGTCATTTGAGCTATTGTGACGTAGTTCATTAGGTTCAATTTAAAATGAAAGATAAAAATTTCCTTTCTTCACTCAATAAGAATAGTTATCAGAGTTACTTGATTTTGAGTGATTATTTTTAAAGATGTAAACAAAAAAAGGAAATAATGTCAGATTACCTCGATTCAAAACATGAATCGTGTAAACCTTGGACATGGTGAAATTCATATTATTAATACGTTTCCTTTATTACAAAGAAAATGAAGATCAAGTGTATTTTAACCTTTTACATGGCCCTTTTTAGCGCGTTTTTCACGTAGTGTAAAAAAAGCGCTATTAGGACGCAAATTTCATCTTTGTCTTCGGCCTCGTCTTCGTCTTCGTTCCATATTTTGTCGTACCTTTTTCTCAGCCAATAAGCAACCGATTGTCCTCGGGTTTTCGGCATTGGGTCGCATTTGTGCCCTAAATGAGCCAAATCATATTTAAATTTAATAATTTTTAAATTTTTTTTAAAAAAATTTTTAAATTTTTTTTTAAAGTATAGTATTACTTTTTGTTAGTAAAAAGTTCATTAGTTGCATTATTGTAAAATACAACATGTGAAAAATGCGCTAAAATTACTTGGCCATGCCAATGATTGATATCTTGTTTCTAGTAATATTATGTTAAATTATTTTTGGGATTTATATTGGTTCATTAAAAGAAATTCTCATACATTTAGGTTACTACATAAAATTAATTTGATTTTCATTATCATTTCTTTGGTGGGAAGTATGCTTCCCACTCCTGGTGGTAGCTATTTAATGGCAGAATGTTATGTTTTCCCTTTTTAAAGGACATCTTATGTGTTTTATATTTTTCATTTTACTTTTGTAGTACATGATATTTATAAAAAATATCATTTGTAAATACTGAAATACAAGATATGGGTCAAACATTTTCCGGGATAGGTCAATTACAAATTATTAAAAAAATAATAATAATAATTTTCTCTGATTGGCCTTCAATGTATTATCGTCTTGCACTCAAATACTTGTCCCAGTATTCGTAAGAGCATACTATTTAAAACACACCTGGAATTATTTTTTGAAAGATCCTCCAGTTGCTTCGTTTCATTTCGGATCACATCATCTGAATCCATAAAACGATGTCCCTTTATTTTCATTTTCAGCCATGGAAACAGGTAAAAACCCTCTGGTGTTGGACTCGTTTCCGTATTCTTACTTCAGTATCTCGAGTGTCTCAGAAGGTGATTTCTCAAGCAAAATACAGAATTTGATGTTTGCACGCTGTTCCAAAAATGATTTGTAAAATCCGATTAATGAAATTTCGCTTTGTAAGAAATGATCTGCTGATAACGCTAACAGTACAGGAAACGAATTCCAGATGACTATGTGTTTTTGTATTAGTGCTGCCACCCCCCGAAACAGACATTTCCAACGAACTCCGGTGTGAATGTAGAGGACCGTTCCGTGAACTATTTAACTTGAATATCATACTGAATCAATAACAAATTAGTTATATTTTGTATTCAAAAATTTAAGAGTTTCTACATATTACTATCTATAAAATTTCAGAAAACAAGGGCCAACATATAGTGGGACATCATATGCTGTACAAACGTATCTTGTTCTCATGTGCTTTAGTAGAGGAAAAACGGCATTGTCAATTAGTTTTTTGTTAAATTTGCACCAGGAAGCTTACAGTTCGTCTTTTGAATTTACTACTCGAATCTCCAGAAAACAATGGTCGTGCTAGGCAACATCATGCAACAAAAATCATAGATGGACTATATGTTCTTGTCAATTTGGCATATGGGCACCATCTATAGTCAACTAGCAGCATAAATTGTTGGTGGGAAAACACCTTTACATGGACATTTGAAAATTAATTAGTTTGGTGGGTATACTTAGAACGGCTTTATAAATAGTTAAGTAGTAAAATTTTGATCTCTGGTAACGAATTTTACTACGCACATTTATTAAAAACTGATGGGAAATCAAATGAATGAAAATAAAGAAAACACACAACTGACAGGATTCTTTCAAAACTGTAAAATGATTTTAAGGCACAAAGCTAATTTAAAAAAACTGCCTTTTCATAACTAAAAGGATTAAAAATATGCTTAAACGGAGGAAAGATTGTGTCAGATTTTATGTGAACCTGTTTAATTGCATTATTTTAAATTCTGCAGAAAATTAGATGAATAATTGTATGCGTAACCCTTCGTTGTTTTACTTATATGGAGGAAAATAATTCTTATTCAAGCTTGTAAGTTATGTACTAATTTTAAATTATACATTATCTATCCCAGAAAAAAAATGGTTAACCCAGGACGAAATTAGTTGAAACCCCTTAATGACTTCCCATTTAATTATTGGTTTATTATGTCGTAATGAAAATTCGCGTTCCAAAATCTGCTTTAATCTTGATTTTAATCAAGCCTTTCCTCAACTTTATAATTGCATAATAGCCAGTTCAATCGCAAACGGAATTGTTTCGAAATTAAAAGTGGCATGGTAATCCTCGGCATGGCACCTCGATTTTGCAATTAGAGCCGAATTTTCCCTTTTCAATTTAATTTTCCTGCTCCCATTCCCAACTTTGGGAAGAATGCACATAAAGATCTCATTACTACAATTAACGGAAGCCGAAAGTACAGCGAAACAGGACCGAGGCTTCTTTGGAGCAGGAAAGGTGCTTGGACTTAATGAGGACTAAGGCGGAAAAAAGTTAACTCAGTTTAATTCTAGAATTGACTCCGCCGGAATTATCCCTGCGCCATTTATAGAAAAGTTCTCTTTTAAATTCCCATTTCGGAAAGCATATTTTCTACCGGTTCAGTATTCGTTAATTGTTACTTTCCAATTCCAGTGACAAAGTGTTGCCATTTGGCACTTTTGTAATTATGACTTTTCGTTTCGAATGAGCTTAATGGATGTTAAATGCTGGCGCTAAAAGCTGTTAACACTCGCTCGCCGCTCGTAATGCTGTTTAATTATGAAGTTTTTCTGAGCAGTAAAAGTGCTGTAATGGGTGAATAATTTAAACGTTTTAAAGATATTATGATCGTCGTCTTTTGGCGATTTGGAAAAAAAAATTGCCAGGGTAATAAAAGCAATGAAGCACGTCGTTTGGACTGTACTTATTCGTTTAATTAAGGAAAGAAGGTGCTGAAGTTGTTGCTGAGGTAATAATTTATACTTTTTTTTGTGTGCAAAATTGTTGCTTCATTTAGTTTTTAAACGTAACAATTGAAAATTATTATATATGTATGAGCAATTGGGTTGAAGGCTTTTAAGGAATAATTTGTGGAAAAGAGATAGTGGATAGGAAAGTAAAAGTTTGAAGTAACAGTTTATTTGTGAAATCGAGACTTTATGTGAAATTCTATTTACTTGTAGTAAAATAGAAGGAGATTGTTGAAGCAAGATGAGAGTTAGTGAAATTTAACGAGGAAAAGAAAAATGATTTTAAAGTTACCTAACTGTACAAACTGGAATGATATAGAATAAGTCATAGTAAGACTGTCGAGTTTGAGTAATTTCTATCTACATACAATAACGAAAATCTTAAATGTAAAAAAAAATTCACAAATTATTATTAGAAGATTATTAAAGAAAGATTGATTATCAAGATTATTAAAAGTAAGAGAATAAATAAAATATAATAAAGTTAACAAAGAAAAAGTAATATTCCGTACATTTGGATATGTATTAAGTATATTCCAAGTTAAACTATGAAATAATTAGGTAATTTTTTTTGGAAAATAAAGATTGATTTTACCGCATTAAATTAAATATGAAGAAATTTCAATTGAAAACACTGACGTGAAAAAATGTAAGAAACTTTTCAAAATTAGCATATATACACAGACTTGGCGGGGTTTTTTTCCTTTAAATAATTTCAATTTTATTCAGAAATGTACAAATTTTAATGTTGTTTGTTATAAGAAGGTTAAATATGTTCATTGGAAAAGGATTTATTTGTTTATTTAATTTACGTCAATCAACTATTTTCAAGAAAAAATATATTTTTTAAGGACCATACTTTCTTGTTTATTCAAAATTTGCTCATATTTGCCGTTACATTCGACAGTTGAATACGAGGTTTGTGACACATACACACACACACAAAACGAGATTGGTCTAAAAGATCATTGTACTTACAGAATCAGTTAGATCTCCGTGACCGTTTTACCTTCAAAGTAGTTCCCTACAGCATTCTCACTCTCCTGCATTCAGTGCTGGTAACAGTTGTGGAACGAGATTTTTGGATGGCCTTTTTTAGAAATTTTCCGTTTTTGCCCGAACCTCTTCAATTGAGGTAAAAAGGATTCCCTTTCAGAAAGATTTTATTGTAGGAAATAAAAAAATAGCAGGGGCCCAAATCAGGTGAACAAGGAGGATGCCCCACAACAGTAATATTTTTGCTGGTCAGAAACTGCTTGACAAATAGGGCCCTGTGAGCGGATGTTTTCTCTTGGTTTACCATCCATTCATTACTACCCAATTCTGGACTTTTTCCCTAGCTTTTTCACGAAGTCTTTTCCGTACTTCAATTTAGTAGTATTGATAACAGTCTGACACTGATGTGAGGGAGAACGCACTCATATCATGAATTTTGGCTGTTTTCCTTTGTATGTTTTCCACACTGACACACTTTGTGTGTTTTCCTCTCTATACGTTTTCCACAGTGACCCTTCCCCCTGAAGACCTCTTATATCTTTCAAACACATGTGCTCGAGGAAAAGTTTCATCTCCATAAGCTTCTATAAATATTTGAAATATTTTCATGGCTGATTTCTTAAGTTTCACAAGAAAGTAGATGTTGATTCGACATTTTTCCGGCAGAATGTAGTTGCACGTGTTCACTCAATGACGCAGTTCTCCCAAATCGTGATTAAGGCGAAACTGTTAACATGGATAAAGGAGGTGCGTGGCACGACGGAACCAAAACAGCTGTTGTCTACTACACACTTTTTTCAAACTGAACACTTTGTCTAGTTTTGTGTGTGTTGGTGCGTGTGTGTGTGTGTGGTGTGTGTGGGGGGGGGGGTGTGTGTGGTGTGTGTCCACCCTGCATATCATGCACATTCATCTCAGCAAATATCGTTATGGGAGACTGAAAATAAGAAAATAATGGAAAAATTAAAAAAACATTTTTAAAGTTCATACCAGGACACACATGACTGATATACATATACCATTTCTTATCCTCACTGCTAGACAACTAGCTTGAGCAGTGTAGCCACTACTACCGTTTTTTTTCTTGTCTTACATTACTCGTTTGTTTTATCTGAATACAGTAATTTTCTAAGTGTGATCACCTTTCATAAGCATGACTGACAATGTCAGAGAATACCACCATAGATAAAATGCTTTTCGCAGTTACTATTATTTTATCTTATTGTAATTAATCTTTCCACAGACATCAGACTTTTGGAACAGCATATTAGTTGATAACAGACCAGGCATGTGAAAAATTTACATAGTGACATTTTAAAAGGAGGTTGGTAGAGTTGAGCAATTTTGGTTTTTATTTGTTCATAAAGACAACACAATCATAACGCTCCAATTACATACCACATTTGAAGTCTGTTTGCATTGTTGAAAGCTATTTTAATGAAAGATTTAAAAAAATAGCTAAATAGCCGAAAATATTTAACCCTAAATTAGCATTATTCTTAATTTCTTATCAATAACTAATAAACAAACCCGTTATAAGTAGTTTTACGTTAAATGCAATAAATGTGAAAGAAAAAATATTTTTATGATATATGATACAGAACTATTTTCCCCACATCAATGGAGGTATTCGAAGACAGCAACCAAAAGAAAAATCAAAGGTTAAATTGAAATAAGAAGCATCTCTTTTAAAGAAATTGCATATATATATATATATATATATATATGCATATATATATTTGTACATTTCATGAAAATGTATTCCTCTATTCTACTAGAAAAGTGTATAGTTGATCCTCAATATAGTTTCAACTGAATGAACGTTATTTGTGCAGTGATTCATAGACACATAGCAGCAAAGGCCCACTGCTCTGCAATACACACAAAACATTAGTTTTATATCCCGTCCGTAGCCTACGGACAGTCATGTTACATGAAAAGTACAGCTATAAGTAATAAACCTTCTGGTAAAAGCTTTTCATTTCCTTTGATTCGAACTTTAACAATCGAATTGTAAATTTCCTTTCTAAAATAAAGAACTAATATCTCTGGGTTTAACAAAAAGAATTCGATTTTGAATTCACGATGCATTCTTTAATACAGCTTCGTTCAAAATAATATATATTCCTCCCTTTGAACCATATCCGAGATTTATTATATCGGAATCACCCCCTATTTTTTTCGGAGATAAGAAAAATTGAAGGCGATGGATTGGATGCGGAATGAGTTCCAACGGCTTGATTTGAGATCAGATACAACGTGATGGATTCGATACGAAATTTCAAATGCGTTCTTTTCTAATAATCTCGACCCGAGTGACAAGTGGAATTTATTAGACATATTATAAGTTTCCTTTTTATTTTATTTTAGAAGAAAGTTTGAATGAAAATAGAATCAACTTCTCTTTATTCTTTTCGAAAGTCATTCATTAATGTAGATGTATTTAATTTTTTTGAAACAGATAATATAAAAATAAATAATAAGTCAATTTCTACTTAGATCCTCAAAGCAAAATTTTATTTCAATTACTTTGTATTAAATAATTGCAATTAATATAGATATGCATGTACATGTAGCAAAATCCCAATATTAAGTAGCAAAACACCTTTAAAAACATTTTATCCACATTAAATTTCTAATTACTTGTTTTGATAAAAGTTGAATAAAAAGGAAATGATTTATCTTAAATCCAATGTAAAAGGAATGCTGATGTCTAAATAGCATGTGATTATCCAAGTTCAATTAAATCTTCATCACAAATTCAACAAAAGCTGTTTTATCCAATGGTGGTACCATCTATAGGAATAATATCGACTGAAATATATCATTAAAACTAATTAATTACTTAATATTTAAAAAAAATTGTTTCAACATCAAGTGTCATCCACAAAAAATTTTAAAAAGTGTATTTGAACTTGAGCGTATGAATAAAAAGTATTTTAATAACGATAGGAAATTTGAACTAGATATATATAAATATATATAGACAGAGTGTGAACTAACAGTAGGAATTGAAAGAAAAATTTTGTTCTACCTAACAAGTGAAAAACAAGTGATCTAAATTTTTTTAGTTTATTCCTTCTTTTTCTAATTTCTTATATACAGGAAAATTACATCATCATTTAAAGAAGTCCCCAATCCAGTTAATTTAAAATGTAGAATCAAAATAATATGCACATACAAAAATCCCTTTAAAAATAGCATTATTTACTATTTATTTAGTACGTGGCTTTTATATTTACTTGAAGAGTGACTTTTTTAAAACACTAAACTTCTATTTATGTAAATTTTCCAATACAAATTTGGAAGCAAACTATGCTTTTATTTGATTTTTAGACTCGAGAAAATAATAATTTAGAAATTTTGGAGAATTCTCTTAGAATTTCATTTTTTCATTGATGTAGAATCATAATTACCTGACATGAAGCTCGAACGAAAAATTTTGCTTTTCTTTTCAAAAATTTGAAGCAAATGACAGAAAGAGAGTCGACAGGTTCTTTAGCACGCCACTGAAACGTATTATGGCTTCTAATTTAGTTATTAAGATTTTGTTTTCATCATGTAATACATATAAACTCTTTCTTTCTCTCTTTCCACGTGCGTGTGTGTGTGTCGAAATTCTATTTCACTTTTGTAAACTTATTTTGCTCTCAGTTCATTCAGTGGCCACCGAAGCCTAGTGGTCAAAGTAACGGACTCGTGGCAGGCGTGTCATGAGTTTGAGACTAGTACCGCTGATGGCCCATAGTGCATATGGGACTGATGCACGTTAAATATGTCGATGCTCAAACATCCTCCCTTTGGTGTGGTGTGGAAGTTAGGAGAGAAAGGGGCAATCTCAGGCGTCGTCCTCGTCACTTGATTATGGTTCAAAATTATGAGAACCGTCGTCAGAAGCCCTCTTAGAGTTGAATAGTGCGCTTTCATACTCCTCACTCAGCTCTTTTAGATTATTCTTTAAACGAGCTTAAACTTAAATCATTGAAATGTATACAGTTTTGTTATGATTATTAATTTTAAAAAACAATTCAAAACGATTTCTTCCAGAACTTATTACGTGATTTATAAACTTAGATATTATCATAATTCTAAAAATGCACTAAACAGCATCCCATGTTAGTAAAATGAAAATACTGTGTTATATATAAAAAAATGTTTGACGGCAACTTATGTTGGACGTTTTTTGATGTAGGAACATAATATTCCAAAATATATGCAACTGGGTGTCATTTTAAGATATATATATTTACATTAAAAAAGGGGAAATACATATAAGCAGAAATAAATATATAACTTATATACAAATTGTAAATTTCATATGATATGATATGAACATATTTAGTATAAAATATAGTTATTAATCTGCTAGGAAATTTTATTCGTAAACATGTCTAGCACAGTTTTTCCCCCTAAATATTTGAAACTTTCTTGTTACCTTAAGACCATCAACGATTTTGGAATGAATTAAATATGAATCACAAAAATACATAATAATATACTATTTTTGCAATGTATAACTTAAATGGAAGTATAAATTTATATTCTTCTCTATCTATTATTCTGTTTATTTGAAATATTATCTTCGCATACATTTCTAATATGAAAAAGAAAATTTTTATTTAAAATATTTGTTTTCATTTAATTAAAGATGTATAACAGCAAGCGCGATAAGAATTTCTATGTAACATTCAATTTGTTTGAAGGTTGAAAGATTACTTTTCTAACTTTATACTTTTTCATATATTTTTTTTTCTTTTAATAACTTAATCAGAAATCCTAATCCTTATCTCTTATGTGTTTATAACTATATCTAGTTGATAATTCAAAAAACATTTCATCTTCACATGTGAAAAAGTACAATTTAAAATATAAATGTATTTTAAACATTAGGTTAAATCTAAATCCTTATAATATTATTATTAGTTGAAAGAAATTAATTCTCTTTTAGGTTATAACTTCTGCTTCAACGATTTATTTTAGAAACTTAATCGATTATTGTTTTCTAAAACTCGTAGGAAGTATTCATATCTAAAAGCTCTGCAAAGTAAATTTCGCGATCCAATATATTCTATTAAATTTAATGGGAACATTGTCTGAGTAAATATCTGATGCGCTTCCCATGAGAATGGAAGTATTTTTCGTTTCATTTCCGATCTTCTCATTTGATTTGTATCGGAAATTTCAAATAATATTTCTGAATAAATAAAGTAACTGTAATTGAGTATCAGTCAAAAGCATTATACATAGCTTATACTGAAAGTAACGAATAGAAAACTTTCACAATAATGAATATTTTGTTTACATGTTACATTTTAATTAAATTGCTGAAGATAAAGTATTTTTCTTTATTTTTAAACTTAAAGGTTGGGAGAAAAATACACTATTTCAACCAAATAATAATAAATGTATAGATCCAAACAAATTTCAATTTTGAATGTTTAAACTTAAGGGGAACACAGTAAACACATTTTAAGTAAAACTAAAGCTTAAGGAAGGTGAAATATCGCTTCTCTAATTCGAATTTACCTTTATTATTTAACTAAGGCAGAAAATATTTTGAAAACCATGAACAATTATGAGGGGGTGAATGCCATATAATTAACATTGCTTTTCTATGGAATCATTATTACCATAAATATTAGCGTGTTTCAGACACATAATGTGGTATTATATAACATTATGAATTTAGTGTAATTAATACTTAAAATAGGGTAAACAACATATATCTGGATGTATAGCTCCTTCCCTGTTTCGCCCGTACGCCGTACATACTCTATGTTGAGGCCGCTACTGATTTGCCCATGTGGCGTACGTGCATTCTTGTTTCTTTATTGTTTGTAGTGATAGACCGCAGTTTTTCTATTTTTAACATCAAATTAGGTGTATAGATGACAGTAGTTTTCCCGTACAAGAGGTCAAGTACATGAAACAAAATACTGTAAAGTAATTTTACTTTTTTTTTATATTTACAGCTTTCATTGTAGTTTCCTTGTTAAGCATTCGTGTAAGAAAAAAAGACAATTTACAGGAAAAATATTATTATTTTCATCAAAGTTATATAAAAAAGGCAAAAATATATCAAAAATGTTAATTTTAATAAAATTTCCTTCTAAAATTGTGAAATTCAATGAAAAAATTGCAATAAAAAGGTATCACATTTTTCTTCAGTCGAATTCTGGAAAAAAGGAAACTTTTAGGGGGTTAAAACTATATTACCTTTTGTTGCATTTATTTTATGTTAAAATTGTAATATTTATAAGCAACACCATATTACAATGGCGATTCAATGGAAACTTGGTGAAATATTGGCGATAGAACAAAGCTAGCATAATTTTGGCGACTATGTAGGCGAGTTGATAAATATGTGGATGTTTCTGTAAATTACTGGAGAAATCTACTAATATCATGATCTATGACGCAAGCGGATCTTTCGAGAAAGTTGCATGAAGACTATAAATAGAGGCCTCTGACGCTGAAGATGAATTAGTATTGATTTGACCGTTGAATAGCCGACTAGAGATTAGTTGGTAATATCAAACAAGTGCTTGCAAATAATGTTAAATATTAAGTATTTGTATTTTATACCCTGATAGTTGTATATGATTGCTTTAAACAGTGTGAAGACCTTCTGGGATATGTTTTACGAATTTATCCTGTATTTCTACGGATTTCTTTACCACAATAAGTTTTCATCGCTTTTAAATAACTGTTTTGCTCTTTGAGACTAATAACAAAAAATTCTCCATTCCCCGATCTACGTAACAATATAATGGCAAGTAACTATATGGGATTACAGCAGAGCTGTCAGTGAATGAGAAAATTTTGGTGTTAAAGTGATATAGTGGCAGAAAACAGATTCAAGTGCCTTTATCAAGAGCACATCGTCAGCTTCAGGAACTCTGTTAGGCTTATGAACATATTGACTGGACCCGAAATGACTGGAAAAACAATCCTTGTTCATTGTTGAGTCCCGATTTTAATTGCTAAGACCTGATGGTAAGTTTCGATATTGGTGCATATCTCTCTCACCCAAATCTACAGACTTAAGTAATCAAAATAGTATATTATAAGATAAAAAAAAAGAAACGAGCCTTACAGCAGTCGCATATGATGTGTAACATCTGACATGTTATTGTGGTAAATTCGCAATAGCAACTTAAATCCTGAAAAAAATGAATCGAGTATGATTGGAAATAATTTTCTATGGAATAATTATATCTTTAATGAAAATTTTATTTAATTAACACAAGGAGTAATGCAATTTTTTTATCAAAAATAATTATTCTTGTTCAATTTGGGGAAGAGCGGTAATGATAACTTATGATAACTAAAATATGACATATATACTTGTGGTTTCAAAGTATTTAAAAACCATTAAAAAATAGCGTCAATAACAGTACCACTGTTAGTTGTCGAAACATTTCGATTTGTGTTCATTTCGAGCTTGAGTTCATCATTCGAAAAAGCTATGAGTGGCTCGGATTCTAGCAAACTGAAGTTAACTTTAAAATCACTACTCAAAATCATGGAAAGCGAGTGATAGTTTTTTTAAAAAACAAAACCACCTTCGGTATATGGTAAAAGTAAAAAATCCAGGAAATCTTTAATCTTTTGAACCGTTTGATTCGGAGAAATGTATACGACCACCGAAATCCCTGTTTGTCCATTTTCAAATAAGCATTCTTCCACACATATGCTTCTAATATCTTGAGTAACAATACCCAGTCCACTTGTTTGACGATAAGTAATATCCATATAAGGAGCCACAACATGCGAGTTGTTCTGTTTGCGATAGATCGCAACACCAGATGCTCTGTGACCCGGTCGTTTAAATTGTACGCAGCAATCGAAGTTAGGTATCGAAACACGTTCGTCATTATCTAACCACGACTCTGCCAACATGAGTAACGTACAATTTTGTGAAATAACGTCGAAATCTGTTTAGTGAGCCCTCAGACTTTGACAATTGAGCGTAAGGATCGCAAGTTTATCCTTGGTGAAGTCTTATAAGACTTGCTGGTATGTACGAAGTGGATTTAGAGTCACGCGCAAACGAAAACGAGTTTTTGAATTAGAATCTTTTGAAATGCTAAATTTAACAATATAAAGTCTGGTGGCTTAATGGCTACTAGAGTTGGACTCCACCTGGATATATCTTTACAAGATCCAGCTAAAGGACTTAGCTTCTTCTCTGATCCTAAAGTGAGAAAATAAAACAAAAACAAAGCTCCCACAGACTAGACCACAGGTCAGAGCACCTCACGAATGAAGGAGAAAAAACAGAACTTCACTCCGAGGGTAGGGAAGAGACCTCACCAAGCGCGCTGATTGGTCAAATTAAATAGCGCGTGTTTCCCCAACTTCCTGTTACGCATTTTTGTCCCTTTTCACGAAATCACTCCCACAAATCTCCAGCAATTGAGAGGAAAGATGTTACACATTGAAAAAGCTCCGTAATTATGTAAGACATTCTGACATAGCATGAACTTGGTCTTCAAGTTAAACTAAACTAATTATGGATTTGAAATATTAATGTGTACACCAATGTCCTACCGGAGAGTGTTAGAGACCTCTCTCCACAAAATCAGGTTTTGGACTCCAAGCCGAATCTTACAAAGGATTGCAAAACCAAATATTCGATAGGCATTGGACCCCCTAGAATACGAACCCTCACTTGATACGGGGATTGCGATGGGGTGCATGTTACGCTACTGGTGCACCCATATATGCACACAGGTATTTGGGAACCATTTCTAGTCATTCATGGATTTTATGTTCGTGACAACGGTGTAATTTTCCGGAATGACATTGCGGCTCCTCACCGGACCAAAATCATTCAAGATTTTTTTTGAGAAACAGCAATTGATTTTGCATACTTTAGATTGCTAAATTTGAATTTCATCGAAGGTATATTGTACATGATAAAAATTATAGTTTAAAAACAAAACAAAAAACACGCTTTTATACTGAACCGAACTAAAAAGTAAAAAAAATAATTCTTAATATAAGAATAAAATGATAAACGAGAAAATTAATGTCATTGGGGTAAAAGCGTGGGGTGCTTTGTACTGCATTTTTACACTAACTCGGGAGAGAAGTTATAGAAATTATAACAACTGAATATTTTTATAGAACACCCCACGCTTTTACCCTAATGACATTAATTTTCTCGCTAATCATTTTGTTCTTATATTAAGAATTTTTTTTTTTTTACTTTTTAGTTCGGTTCAGTATAAAAGCGTGTTTTTTAGTTTTTTAAACGATCATTTATTTAATGTTGAATTTATCCTTGAGTTTGATATTTGAAGCTGGAATTACGTGGCTGTGGAATTAGTCTTGCTCTTCAATAGATATTAATTAACGGGTCTGAAGTGTATTTATTCTCTCCGTTTACGGGGCCTCAGAGGAGTCCCGTTTCGTAATATTAGAATCCGTCTCTATAGAACAGGTCAAACAATTAAAAGTGTGTTAAGTAGAAAAAGTTCGAATTGTAAAATTTTGAATGTGCCCCATGCTTTTAAAACGGACTAAAAAGTATAAAATTCCTCCTTTTCGTTTTTTCTTTCTTTTTTTCACATTTTTATTCATTGTCATTCACTTCTGAGCTATGGTCTAAATTAAAAATCTCTAGCTCATCCGAAAGTCACACAGTTTAAAATCAATTACAAAATCCACCCGGACAGACATTAAAGAAAGCGAGTTAATAAAAACATGGTTATTTTTTGTGTCAATCGTTTTTTCACCTTTTAAACGTATTGCTATAATGTTAATTCGTATCATCACTTCTGAACGTATTGCTTTATAAAAATAAAAAATATTTATCAGTTAGGACACAATTTATTTTTTTCACATGCACGAGCCTTTCTTTTTATTTTCATTTTCAGAAAAATGTTTATATTATGGTTAGAAATTGCTAACACACACCAACTCTCCACTTTCTCACATAAAGAACATTTTTTTGTTTTATTTCTATTTACCGCAAGTGTATTTTATACTTGCATATAATTAGCTTTAAATTCAAAACACTGGCCTTAGGGTTGCACCTTATTCTTTTAGTCGCTAAATCTAAAATTAGTCGCCAAATGTGGAAATAATGTATGAAATTAGTCGCCAAATCTGAAAATGGTATAAATGGTATATGGAATTAGTACCAGTAGCAATGTTGTTGAGGGATTATCCTTCGCCAGCATGGTTGTGGGTAATTCCGAAACCAATAAGCCCACCCCCCTAACTAATAACAGAACTAAAAATACGGAAAGACAAAGCAGTCTCCCGAATATTCAAGTAAGCAATAGTGATTTTAATGCAAGTGACTTCCAAAATATAATTGACTTATTCAAAATAATAGCTAACTTACTTAAACAATATCCAAAGCTCCCTAAAGTAATTCCAAAACTTAAAGAAACCAAAGACCATAAGCAGCAAGCCTTTTTTACTTTTAGAATCTCTTTTAGATGATTAATTTTATAAAATTAATTTAATTCCATTACCCTCTATTTTAATCCATTTCTCCTTAATTTCAATAGTTTAACCTTTTTTTCTTTCTTTCATCCGAGTCGGGCAGTCGTATCTTAACACCAGCAGCTCACTGACCAATAGTGCTCGCCATTCTAGACACCGCTTCTCCGCCATTGGCTCCCGTCTTTCGAAGCCACACCTCCTCCCATCCAAACCATGAGAACAGCGCAACTTGACACAAAATTCCAGATACGGAGCGGAGGGACTTGACTAAGTCTCAGTCACCGGAAACAAGTCTAAAGTCGCCATATTTAAAAATGGAAAATGCAATAAGTCGCCAAATCTGGAAGTGGTATATGGAATTGTCCCCAAATCTGATAATCCTTATTCCTCACGATCCTGAAAGGGACAATACAGCAAAATTATGAAATTATTGTATTGTCATCGGTCCTTGACAAGTGTGCAAAATCTCGAATTAATCTGACCTTTTAAAGTGGGTAAAAATCGAGTTCCAAGATTCCGTTACATGCAAGTGAAACTTATAAAAGCGTGTTAAAAAAAGGTCATTCCTTGCAAAGGCTGAATATTACGTCAGGGAATTCCAACGCCCTTTTGAGTCAATTCCATTTCAATTTGTTTCATTTCTCAGGCAAAAGGAGGCCCTGCAGAATATTAGGAGATATTCCCTGACGCTTTATATATCGAGTACCAAAAAGTGTCTATATAGGTGTTGGAATTATTAGCAAAGATAATACTACTTTTTTTGTTGAATCACGTGATATACATTTCACAAATTTCGATAAAGTCTTGCTCATTAAATCCCTGACTAAAATATTGTAAGTTTGTGTATATATTTTTTATATACATATGAATGTACTAAAAAAAAGAACTTTCGTTTGTTTACACCTCTATAAGAGTTTTAACGAAGGAGAAGGGTCAAATATTCAACCCAGAATAAGTGATTCAGTCAGTCAATAACTTTAAAGGCTCCTAATTCAATCATTATATATAATAACTATGCCTTCGGCAAAGAGCGTAAGGAATAAATTATTAGATACATGGCGTAATGGGAGTCTTTGACTAACAATTTATCTGAGAAACGTTACTCCATTGGCAGTTGTCAGCACGTTGTTGCCTTGCAGACGTCGTCTTCTGCTATCATGCACATAATGGAGTATACCCCCCAGACTTGCTCAGGGAGTGTAATTCATTGACAATAGCGTCATACTGACAAGCAATGTGTATATTATCTTAGGTCATTGTATCTATTGTACATTCTTGAACGACGTTAGCATTTCAATGTTCCAAGTGGCCCATTGCTTACGATGAAGTTTCAAGTTGGAATACACTTATTTATAATTAATTGTTCTAATCAATAGTCAGCATTTCTTTTGTATATATGAAAATTGCTTGAATTCATGAGAGCGGAATTTGAATGGATTCTTAAAATTAGATTAAATTAGAATAGGTATCATTTCGTCTTTTCAAGAAGAACTGAAATTTATATTTGTAAGCCTATAGAGTTATTGAAAACATTAAAAAAAAATCATTTTTACTTTTTGCAAAAAAACTAAGGATTCTGTAATTGTTCATTTAATTATATATATAATACATTCTGTCCAAGTATTTGTTTAATTTCTTAGCTTGTTAATAGCTTTTTATTAAGGTCGCTATTATAAATATAGAAATGATGAATAC
Organism: Trichonephila clavata; assembly: GCA_019973975.1. Taxonomy (NCBI): domain Eukaryota; kingdom Metazoa; phylum Arthropoda; class Arachnida; order Araneae; family Nephilidae; genus Trichonephila; species Trichonephila clavata. Next base: position 63,461 of record BMAO01024080.1, read on the forward strand.
TCGTAATAAAATACCTAATTCTGCGATTAACATTTTTAGACATGAATGGAGATTATTGTTTTAAAAAAATGAGTTAAGGGCTTAAAAATGGAATTTAAAGAATCCATTATAAACTAAATTATGGAATAAAAGGTATAGAGTTAAAAAAAACTACAGCATAATCATCTTAAAAGGGAGAATTTTAAAAGTAAATTAAAGTTGTTTTTTTTTCTTGAGAATTTTTCTTTAAAAAATTTTAACTGCTCTGATTGGTTTCTATAATTTATAACCGTATATTTTTCATTTAAGTTAAGTAGTCTTAAGAACTGAAACCATTTACATCTCAATAAATATTTTAGCTTTTCACAAAATATCTTTTCTTCAAAAATCTTTAATGTCTAAAAAAAATCAGCAAAAAATGAAACTTGAGTGAGATTTTATTAATCATAAATATGCATCATTAATTTTGAGATAGAAATTTTTAGATACAGATTCTTGAAGATAATATTTAGTTTTTTTATGTTCAAACAGCTGAATAAAAATCATAAAAATATGAATGTATATGAATATATGTATAGTGTTTTCTGTAAATTTTAAAATTAAAAATTTCCAATTGCTAAACATTCTTTACAGAAGTGTTTGAGATAAAAAAAAATGTAGTTCCTGTTATTATTGTTTCTTAATATAGCCTAGGTCGTTTCTGATTTTTACTGTACGACTACTGCATATCAAAGTTGGTTTTATCTAATATCATACAACAGAAAAGCTCTCATTTTGAATTAGCAAAAAATTTCGAAAGCATATACTATATATTCCAATATATTTCAAATAAGCTAAACAAACATAAAATATTTGTTATAAAACTATTGTAACGAAGAACAGTTTTTAAGAAAATAAAAATATATAAATACCATCACAATGATTAGACGCCAAAAAAAGTACTTCTCCATACAAACATATCTATGATATTTTAATTTTTCCTTTCCTTGTAAAAGTATAGGTGAAAAAACTTTTAGACATCTTATCATAGTTTTCAACATCTTTAAAACAGTTTTTGTATTTTAGATATATCCTCTTTCTAAGTCCCAGTTAACTAGTTGTCAGCTTTAACTATTTATGCTGGTAGTTTCGTTATTATTTAAATTTATGCATTTTTTCCTCAAGCAAAGTATGCATAGTCAGTATAGTTTAACAGATCATTTACTTTGAAAAAGCTACCAAAAGAAAAGAAAAGACAGCCATGACAAAGGCTTGTAAAAAAAAAACTATTTTTATTCAATGTCTATACTGATAGACATGACAGTACATTAACTTTTTTTTTTCTTATTGAGTCAGTTTTTGTCTACTTTTTATTTTTTTATTTAAAAGCAATATCTGTCCTGGAAGTCTTGTTTTTATTATTTTTTTACAGTTAAGCGTGACACCTGTCTGGTTAAACGCTGTGGTGCTCATATTAACTTTTCCTTCACTTTCTCTTTTTCAACATTTACCGTGAAATTGTTTCATTAAATAGTACAAAAGCCGAATTAATTTCCTTAGTATCGATTTTTATCTGCATTGAGGTAATAAATGTAGAACGTAAAAATGTTAATAAAGTGCTCTGTGATACAATTATTCTTCACAATTTATATTGTATAGTTTCAATTTATGTTGCAAATGTTTTTCGGAATATAAGTTGCATATATTTTTTATTTCCTTTGCTGTGATTTTGTCCCTTGTTATTATGAGTATGCCGTAAAATGAATCAGCTAAATCAGTGGTCTTCAAACTTCGTTCCACGGGCCAAAATTAAAATTAAGAAGTAAAACAATAAACGCGCATTCAAAATATATTCAGCTTTTCTACGGAATTTGTGTGACTCAAATATCTAAACCCGGGGTTCCCCAACACGGGTCCATTTTTCCACGGGGAAAACTTAGAAAAACTAAGTCAGTACAGGAAAGCTTTTGTTTTTGGTAATTCACTGCACCTTTTATTAGAATATAATAAAAGAATATTTTTCAAAATTTTTTTCTTTATATGGACCCTCTAAAGTACGAATATTCTATTGTTTATGATCCTGGGTTCTGCAAGATAATTTTATACTCATCGCAGTGTAATGTTTCACAAAACAAAGTGAAATTAATTGAATTTAGGCGGCAGGGTTAAAAGTTATAAAATGAAGCAGGTTTTTAAATTAGTTTTAAAAAACAATTGGAATTACAATGGTAAATTACATTAATATTTATGTTAAGGGACTTTCATAAAAATAGAGTCTTTATTTTCTCTTTTTAATCTGGGATAAGGCGTGACTCGATACAAACGTTAGTGGTCGCTTGGGGTGACAAAGTCATTTCAATCCTTTTTTTTATAATTATTTTTATTGTACACGAGAAAAATTGCAAATCCACTGAATAGGTTTAACTTAGAGAATATATAATTACCTACTTTTAAAGAGAGAATTCCATTTTTGTTTTTTTTTGATAATTTGAGAAAAAATTTAATCAAGTTGAGCTAAAATGTTTCAAATGTACGTTACTTTAACAAAGGACACAGATCATGGACATGTTTCATTAACATATTACAGGAATGATATTTAACGGCAAAACATTCATATTTTATTCAAGTTATTGTTGTTTTATTGCCCTTTGATGATTGACAAATAACATATTGAACATTTTTCTTGCTTGTATCTTTTTGACAGGGCGCATCACGTTTGCCTTTATATGCATCTTTCTTGATGGAGTTGTTTAGGTAGAACATGAAAATCTTCCTTTCAACTCAAACCTTTCAAGATTATTGCTTTTCTGAAATTTATTTTCACTATCCTGATTAATTTCCAATATTTCAGCAAATTCATCCCTATCTCGGTCAGTTTCAACTTCATCCAGTTGAGAATGTAGAAGCCCTTTTTTGTTTTACATTCTGTTCATTTACATTTATAAACCATAATGTGTCATACAACAAAACTATCAAAACTACCAAGTCATTCTCGGGGGGGGGGGGATGTAGCCTGTCCATAGAAACAAATTGGAAAAAAATTGATCACGTGGGGAGCTCAGTCACCTTAAGTACCTTAAGATTATAAAAAAATGCCCTTTCCAAAAAAGAGGGTGATATGCGATAAATACATTTTAGTTTCCACGAAGATTGTAATATAGGAGGATATTCAAAAGATCATTGGTAACAAATAAACAGTTTTCCCAGAGATAAAGATTTCAAGATCCTGGGGTAACTCTGTGCCCTGCGCGACCGCTTCCGGGTTAACACGTTGATGTAGTTTAATATTATTTTAAGATGTATTATTCTTAGGTGTATGTTATACTACAGATGGGACTCTCTGGAAACATTTCATAATTTTAAGGGTTCCCTGAGTCGACACATTTTGAAGACCACCGAGCTAAAATATTAAACAATTTGTTTTAATACTATCTTTTCGTCATGTTATACATTATGTAGACCTAGCATATGTACAAAAAAAACCCATTGGTTCTCTTATTATATATATATATATATATATATATAATTCTACATGTGGTAAGAGATTAAAACTCCTTAGAATATTATTAGTTTATTATTATAAATTTATCGTTTTTCCTAGATAGATATAGTTACTTCCATGTTCTAATATTGGATAAAAAATTACTTATTCTCTTAGTTTTATTTAACTTGGTAGTATTTTTTTTAAATATTTAAACACATTTTTTTATAATCCTAGTGTCTCTCAAGTAATGGTAGTATTTATAAACACTATTTTATTTTTATTTGTATTCTTTTCATACTTTTGCTAAGTGCTACTATTCAACCATTCCCATGCTTTGAATTTGCATTTGGGTCCAGTATCTGGCAATAACTTGCTTATTGTATTTAGATATAGCGCAGACTCTGCCTTTTTTCAATGCAATTTTTAGGTAAGTTACCTTTTTCTAGTAATGGATTTTGATATTCGATACATTATTTTCAATATGTTTTTGCTCAATATTATTAGCAGAAAGGGGGAAAGTTGGTTGGCCAAAAAACATGTTCAACCCCACTTTTACATAAATTATTTTATATATAAAGCCTGCCCTAAATCAGCAATGCTTATATAACGGTAGCATCCATATTTTAATTTTTACTTATATTTTATTATTTTTATAACTTCTAATATGTCCTTTCTAAAATCTCTTGTCCGGTTTATCTTACAGTTTGATGATTATTAATTACTCTCATCTCTCTTTCTCTCTTTAATAGAAAACTTTGACTATATATATATATAGTGTGTGTGTGTGTGTGTGTGTGTGTGTGTGTGTGTGTGTGTGTGTGTGTGTGTGTGTGTGTGTGTGTGTGTGTGTGCGTGGCGTGTGCGCGCGCATATATTTCACTTTTTACAATATTCTCACATACTAATTTAATTCCAAAAAAAGCAATCACTAAAGTTTTAAGCAAATGAAAGAAATCCTATATTTAATAAAGTCATGAAATTTAATGTTCTAACACACCGATAAAAACTCATTCAGTGACTGATATAGATATGAAGCGAAAAGTTTTAAAAGGAAGTGTTTAGCTTAAAGTAAAATTTAAAAGGAATTGAAAACTAATGCATCAAACGATTCGAGAAATATTAAAGTACCATGTTGATTAAAAGCGAGGTTATAACTTTAAGGAACTTAATTTCTTTTTACATATTTTACGATTAAAAGGATTTAGAGTGCCTTTAGCGAAGCGAAAACTATTTTCCGAGAAAAAATAATTTATCTCGTATTATTCGCAACGCTGGATAATTTAAATTATCATCGCTGATGTTTTAATTGAAAAGACGAATATCTTCTGTTGAAGTTACTTTGCTCCATCGCTTAAATAAAGCGTGAAAGAAAAAAAAGGCTTCAATAAGATTTTTGGGAAGAATTCTAGCCAGAAGAATAAATTTTTGAATAAAATATCTTTTATGTAAAAAATAAGAATTTATAATTTATTTAAACATAATATTTTTTTTAAAAAATACTTTTATACGATTAATAAAATAAAAAAAACATCAATTAAACAATAAATTTAATTTATAAAATATTTTAATCACTGTAATATACGATTTATAATAATAGTTAAATCTAAAATTTCAGATTAAACATTTGAATTTTTTTTGTAATTTTTTTTATTTTATATTATTTTTTTTTTAATATATATTTTTAACAGATGAGAAATTTTTGTAAATGGCACTATATATATATATATATATATATGAAAGTTTTCATGATGATGTAATAAACTTATTTATACATAAGGTAAAGTTATTAAAAAAGGGTCTTAAAAGGACGAATTTAACTAAATAGTTGCTCCAAAAACGATTTGCCTTTCTCTACGCCCCACCCCCTTATCTCTTCTAGCGCTTTGTCGAAAACTCCGCTTGAGTTTTTGATCATGATTTTATAGATTTCTTCAGCAATTCCCAGAGGCATCCGTATGGTCGCAGAGTAGCCAAATTTTGTCATCAAATATGATGCCTCTCCCTCATCTTTCTGAACGATTTCCCTTTAATTTTGTTAATTACCGTAAAAATATTGAAGATAACTTTCCTGTTGTCTGCTTTACAGATGGTAGCAAAATTAACAATAAGGTTGGCCTTCCATTTGCTATTGTCCAAGATTTTATTGAAATTGAAACTCACCAATTTAGAATAAGAGATGAATGTAGTGTGTTTCAGGCTGATTTACTTTGCATAACTCAAGCAGTCTCATGGATCTGTAAAAACGAAAACCTTTCATCGGATTTTTTAATTTGCAGCGATTCTCTTTCATCTTTATATGTTTTAAATAACATTTGATTCTCAAAATCAACTGATTGTTAAAACGCAAATTGATCTCAATTTTCTTCGAAGCCCAGAGATGTAAAAGTTTCCTTTTCTTTTGTTCGAGGTCATACGGGAATCTATGGCAATGAACGTGCTGACTGGCTTGCAAAAGAAGCTACAAAATTAAGTATTTTGATTCCTATGAGCATTCCGAAATCATATTATAAAAATATTTTTAAGAAAAATTTATTTCGGAGTGGAATAAATTATATCAAATATCAAATAATGCGCTCTTCACCAAGGAATTTATTCCTTCTATTCTGAGACGTTTAAAGGCTAAACACTTTCAACCTAATTTTATACTTACCCAGTTTCTAACTGGGCATGGAAACTTTAAAGTCTATTTGAAACTTTTTAATTTGTCGCCTACTGACCAGTGTTCTTGCTCCAGTGACACAGTCCAGGATGTCAAGCATCTAACATTTGCTTGTGCTAAATTCTCTTCCAAAAGACGTACTCTCATGAATTGCCTACAAAAGAACAATATAGCGTGGCCTCCTCCTTTCTCTGCATTTGTTCAGAGCAAATCTTCTTTTACATCGTTTTGTGCATATATTATTAGCATTTTTTCTCGCGTATTGTTTAGAGATTGTAAATTTATACATTTTTTTTTTACTATTTTATTATTTTTTTGTGTGTTTGCTAACATTTACTGTGTATGAATGTATCTCTGTTTTTTTAAAGTGCGTATATATATATACGTATATATATATGTCTATGTCTATATTCTTAAGTATTTGTGTGTATGCATGCTTTTACGCATTTGTATTTTGAAAATTTTATTCTGATCACACATGTGCTTCCAAACCTTCACCATTGTATAATTTTAATTGCTGAATGTCTGAGTTTTTGCATGTGAGCAATGTTGTATTTTATACTGTGTTTATTGTATTTGCATCCCGACTTTTTTCTTTTTACCTTTCAATTTCCCATTTGTGCTTGTATCCCTGTACTTAAAACTTCCTACCACTATTGATTAAGTATTGACTTACGTTTGTAAGCCTTGTGTTATATTTGGTGGCACACAAGAAGTCTACCTAGAGTTTTAAAAAAAAACATGATGCCAACTTGGCTGTTGCCAGTATTTCACTACGTTTCCATTGAAATGCTATTATAATTTAAGAGACGGAGTTGCTTTAAAATATTACAATTTTTATCATAAATAGTACAAAATAATACATGTAAATTAGTTTTACAATTTGAGCAATGAGTATTAAGGGTTGCTTAGTTTGTGCAATGGAGGTTGTACCATCCCACTGCAGCCCCTAGTTTATTTTTTTAAAAATTGAAACATTTGAAAGTTTTTACTATACCTACATTTCATATAAATGTTGATTTTATTTAGTTTTTTAATAATTTCACAACTAACAATACCCTTAGAATTTAAACAAATAAAACATATAGAAATGTCTGTAAATGAAAAAAAATAAAGTTTATAAACGTTACTAAAAATAAAACATGACTTTTTTAAATTATAAATGCAACAAGGTACAAGACAATAGCTGTAAAAACTTAAAAATTTAATACAATATGCAAATACAAAAACAAATATAACAAACAAACAAATATAAGAGCCTAAAACATCTTGTTTATTACAAAAAAAATACATCATACTTATAAATGGGTGAGCTCTGTAGAAGCTTTTATCTAGGAAATGTAATACTAAAAACTTCTTTACTACGTAAAAATGTATTTCGCTATTTTATTGTTCTGTGAAAAAGTTGAAGTCTGATGATGGTCTGGCGGAGCTAAGAAAGTTTTTGAATCCAACTTTTCTCCTTTCTGGAAAAATGTATTCATGTCACTTTCAAATACATTTGAAAGGAACAAAGAATTATACCATGAATAACTCGTTATCATATATGGGATTAACATACATTTGCAAATTTAGCTCCATACTTATATTACTTTCTAATATTTTTTATCATTTTATTTAAATTTTAATATTTTTATTAATTTATTTAAATTCTAATATTTTTATTAATTTATTTAAATTTTAATATTTTATTAATTTATTTAAATTTTAATATTTTATTAATTTATTTAAATTATAATATGTTTATTAATTTATTTAAATTATAATATTTTTATGAATTTATTTAAATTATAATATTTTTATTATTTTTTAAATTATAATATTTTTCTATATTTGGATGTGAAATTTGATCAAATCTTCATTATCAACAGAAATAAGCGTTTTCTTTTTAAATCTTCAAATGATTTAAGATATTTATTATTTTAAACTTATTAAAAAGTTAATTTATTCACCACGTTTTTATTATAGATAATAGTAAGCTTTTTAATATATATAGATTATAGATACTATTCTAAGCTATATATATATGTATATCAAATTGAATGGAATTTCAATAAATTGTTCAGGGATCAATATTTTTAATTCAAAACCGAACATAGATGATGAAAAGAAAACATGTTTTATTTGTATATCCATGGCGTTTTTTAACGTTGCCCTTTTAATCAAAGTGAGGTTTATTTTCCATTTTGGATAAATAATAAAAAATCTTTCCAACAGAATTAATAAAAGATTGTCCTACATACAGCAAAGCTAAAACACAGTATACTTTAAGAAATTAAAAGTGCTAATTCATATATATTGATCTTTAAGTTTTAAGATACAACGCATAAAGAAATATGTCTGAATTGCTATTTTGAGAAAATATCCAGTGATTAATGTAAAAGAGATTCCTTCAAGACTCCTAATCTGATGAAGAATTTTTAAGAATTCTGTGAGTGAAATTCACTTATAATGCCTTGCGAGATAAAGCAGAAACTAAGCAAAATCACTGCTCCAATATTTTAAATTCTTGATTAGTCTCCAGTTTCTATCAAATTCCTAGAAGACACTTCAGGTCCCTAGAAGTATCGCATCAAGAAATGTATAATCTTTTGTTTTATCAAAACAATTACCAACTCTCAGTTAAAGAAGCAACAAAGTAAACGTGTAATTAAACTAAGCAGAAGGTATCGAAACATATTTAAAAGGGAAACACAAGTCGCAATTACATATTAACTGACGTCTAAAATGAAATTCAAGCTTGATTTGCCAATATCAGTAACAACTCAACCAAATTGTAGCATTTTCTTTCAAGGAGCTTCAAATTGGTTAGTTAATTTTTTACTGTATCCCATAATATGACCTATAATTTCTACACTGAAATTCGTTAAAAAAATAAGTTTATAACGAAGAAATGTGAAAAATGCATTTATATTTTTAACAATATACAAGTATCTGTTTACATTTAGGGAAATGTGTGCGCTGGCTTAGGAAGTAGAATTTGTACAAAATACAAATAATTTATAACATTATGAAATATACGCAAGAGTAAATCTAACACAAGTTTATTTAAAAGTATATTGAAGTTAATTAAGTGAAAAAATAGACAAATCTGTGTCAGTAATATCTATAATTATCTCGAATGTATTATTTTAATATAATAGTAAAGAGCAAATAATTTCATAGGCAAAGGAATATGCGTTTGTCGCATAACCTGAAATAATGAGATAACACTACATGGTGAAAAATATAATTGATAAGCTACTTGAAATAAATCAGTGCCTCAATTATAAATGAAAACAAGATGTTAATCATTGACATGGCCAAGTAATTTTAGCGTGTTTTTCACATGTTCTATTTTACAATAATGCAACGAATGAACTTTTTACTAACAGAAAGTAGTAATGTACTTTAAAAAAAAAATTATTTTAAAATGATTAAATTTAAATATGATTCGGCTCATCTAGGGCACAAATGCGACCCAATGCCGGAAACCCGAGGTCAATTGATTGCTTATTGGCTGAGAGAAAGGTACGACAAAATGTGAACGAAGACGAAGACGAAATTTGCGTCCTAATAGCGCTTCTTTTATACTACGTGAAAAACGCCCTAAAAATTTCTATAATTAATTCCAGCTACAATAAATTACCGAATAACTATCAAATAAACAGTGAATTTACATAAATTTCAAATTTGAAATTTTTTAAAACAGAACTATAATTTGTTTTTGATAAAAATGGTTTTGTTCTAACGCTACGTAGCATTTCTAAAAATACAAAAGGAAAAAAAAATACGTGAACAAGTCATTCATTGAAGTAAAATCTAATATCTTTATTTTAAAGAAAAGAAATTCTATTGTGTTTTAATTTTAAGCCGTTTGCGTGTAGTATTACTTCCCTTGGAAAACTAATAAGTCAGAATTTAAAAGAGCTAAGTTTCATAGGTGTGACAGCACGCAAAACTTATTTTTAGTTTGCCAAAATCATTATCTTTTACCAATAATTCGATGAACGATAACCATTTAATATTAAGTAAGTAAATAAAGAATCGCCTTGGAATTAATTAGTGGTTTATGGCGATACGTTTCTGTTATATATAAGAAAAATTATTTTCCTTCTCAACTTTTCCTTTTTTATTGGAAATTGCTTAACTATTATTAGTATTGATTTAAATTTAATGTTTAGAGTGGTAAATTTTTTTTCCAAAACAGCTGTAAATATAATCAAAATTATAAAATAAATAATACAATTTTTTCATTACTGTCTCTCTTAAATTTGATATCAATTACTTTACTTAAATATGAACTCAAACAAATCTATGATTTAAGAGATTAAATACCATTACTAAAGCTAATACTTCATCAAACAATTTTGCTTTCACCATTTTCTTTTTTTCTTTTTCTTTTTTCTTCTTTACATACTTAAATAAAATCCTTCTATTTGAAGGACTATATGTTTTAGATTAATGGAAAATAAACATTAAACATTTGAAACAAGTAAAATTATGTTTTTTGTACAATAATTACCAGTGAAAACGTAAAAAAATTGTACATTTTAAGCAAAAATCTTGCAATAAGGAATGCATTTCCATAAAGAAAACAAACTGCGTATAAATATAACTCTGCATTTCATAAGTAATATAAAAAAATTAAGTAAATTCCTTCTTAGGTCATCAAAGAAAAAATTTTAGTTATTCTTTATCAAATAATTACAATTAATATAATTATGTATATACATATGACAGAATCACAATATTAAGTGTTAATTATTTTTATTAATTATCATTAAAGTATCGTATTGTCATCCAAAACAATCATGTATATAAAATTTCAGTTCAACTGAAGGCTTTAAAATGTGAGAAAAAAACTTTTAAAGTTTTGACTCATGTCACCAAAATGGTCCCTAAGTCACCAAAAATTATGCCAACGGGGCTGTATCTGGAATGTTTTTGAATAATTATTTTTAATCAATTAATTTTATTAATTATAATTAAATTGCAGTATTGCTATCCAAAATAATCGTGTATGTAAAATTCCAGCTCAATTAAGTGCTTTAAAATGCATTTTATTAACGATTGAAAATTTGAACAAGATATACGAAAATTGTGCACTAATAGTAGGATTTGAAAAATTATTTCAAAATGAGGCATTTGTTTGTTGGAAATAAACGAAAAAAGTAAATATTTCCATTGTTCTAATCATTAAAAAAAACTTTTCGTTTTATATGAAAGTTACTATAAAATCATTTTTATGGTTTCTTTTCATCAATTAATTTCTCATCTACTATTAAATTAACGTGTGCAGTTTCTGCTCTTTTGATTTTATTATCATAACATTATGTAAAAAGAAGCATTTAAGGCGAATTAAAGTTTTATTCAAATTTTTCTTTCAGTAAACTAAAATATTACTTTTTATTTGAATAAGAGTTACGTTAACGGTTCAATTTATAATTATATCAATCATATTAATCCTATAAGGTTTAAAGTTTAAACCATTCAGTCTTGTGTATTTTGAAATATTTTCCTTTGATTTAAGACCATAACCTCCATTGCAACCTTTCCTTTATTTCTAATCAAGTGAGCATGTGGAAACACTTCAGAAACGGTTTTATCTTTGGTAGATATATCCTTACCCTTCAAAAGATATTTCTTGTACTTAAAGATCAAAGTATGAAAGCTCAAAGAGTTTCCTCATTTCGATTTATCGATTTTAAGCAAGTGAACTTCAATCGATTTAATTATTAGTAAGAGAAGTAAATGGAATTTTCTCAAGTGAAACTCACAATGAAATATTTATTTAACCAAATAGAAAAGGATGCCTTGTTTCATCAAAATGAATTCACTGTACCTAAACGAAAAAAGGAGACTTACACTTTCAATAATGCTAGCATAAAAATAAATTGGTTTAAATACAAAATAAGTAAATTTAGAATTTATAGGTATAGTATAATTAAAAAAAACTTAAATTACATTACTAGATATTAATCATATAATATTGCTCATACATATAAAGAAAAACAATTGCATAAGCAAGTAGGCTAGAAGTGTATTCATCCAGAACTAAATGACGTTATATGTATTCTATGTATTCTAAAAAGGCCTATTTTGTTCTATTAAAATGTATATATACAATTATTTCCTATTTCAATTTTATTGAAAGGAATTTTTAATTTTTTTTAAATTATAATATGGTCCTCTTTTCCAAAATATAGCAAAATTTTTAACTTTTTTTATTGACCCTCTGAATGGGTGATGTAATTTTAACCGCCATTTTTTGTTTCTCAAAATGTGCAGTTTGATCAAATTTTATGCTGAGAGTAGGCAGTATGGCCTCAACCACTCGATTCGACCCATCAGCATGCAAAGAAATCAGGTGAGTGAGGAACGTTCTCGATTTCAGTGACAGGAGTTTCCTCTTCGTTCCAAAAGAACAAAAAGAGACTTTGATGTAATAATTTTTGGAGAGGAGTTTTTAGAGAGAATACATGCATTATTAAAGACCTATTTTTTAGGGAATTTTTTGTGAATGGAATAATGTTACACTCTTTCAGAATCGATAGCAATTACTTCAAGGTACACATACTATTTTTTGAATGAGTCAGTGAGAGCTATACTAGCATCGCATCATAAAGCAGCACGAGGACAATTGGCGATGGACCTCATAGTTATAAACCTCGTTCAAGCGATAAGGACAACACCTGAACTGGACAAGGATGACCACCTTCCACACCACGTCAATAGGATTACTTTGAAGACAGATTTAACGTGAGTCAGCCTCTCTACAAGGGTGGATCTTTAGCGGTACCAAGATTCGAACCCTGGACACACCGGCTACGAGTTCATAATCACTATGCTACTATAGACACACTACTTTTTGAGAATCACTAATGTGCCCAGAATTTAATATATTCTTTCCTTTTTTAAAAGAAGCCATTTATTTCCATTTATAAAATGAAATAAATGCAAAAGCATAATTTAAGATACAGTCCTAAAGGAGCTCCATCATTTCTGGAAACCTAAGAAATTTCATGAATTCCATTTTCTCCTCCAGCACACGTAAGTATTGCTCCTGAACCATTATTCACATGCACATTTCCCACCACACTCCCTTCCAAGCGAACCACTGACATGTATTAATCATTCCATACTTTTCACTCGTTTTCTTTCCCGCGGAATACTTCTTTCTCTGCATTTTTGCGGTGTGAACTATGCCATGTATTCTTGGAGGTTAACGACTGTTTCCTGTCGCCGAAACATTTGGCTAATGATGAAAGCTAATGATAACGGAGCGCGACTTCCTCATCCATCAACGTCGGATCATCGGGATGAATTGAATTACGACAAGTAGCCATGTTCTTTACTCGCGCATCCAGTCCAGTTTTTCTACTTTCTTACAATGTTCGCAATCATTAAAGATTAGTTTTAGTTACAAAATTAGGCTTTGGCTTGTATGACTTTCAGACACAGTATAATTTATATTGTAAGTTGTTGTAAGTTATAATTTATCTTGTACATTATCTATGCTATTGTGTAACATAATATAGTATATTTGGCTTGATTAACGGTAGAGAAGTGTTCCACGTTGTTTGCAAAAACGCGATACACATTTTATTTTCTGGCAAAAAATAGGTATCCTGGCGTCATTCGATTTTGTTCTCATCAATTGACATTTCAAAATATCCTTTAGTAGTTTTTATTCATTGTATTTTATTGACGATGGAGTCAAACTTTCAGTTGAAATTCAATATATCCTTTTTATAGATGTCAAACACAATAAAATCTCACGACATGAAAGTTTAGTAATTTTGTTTTGCAATCCGGAATCATTTTACGGGGAGAAAAAAATTGCTATATTACTTATATGATGATAAATTTGCTCATAATATAAAATCAATTCTTTTTATATGTCATTTCAGTTTTTACAAGAAAGCTACAACACTCTTAAATGAGATATATCCATCAATGTTTTTAACTTCCATTTGCGTGCATTGTCTTTTTCTCAACATATCTTCAAAGTAATAGGATTATTTTGAAACATTAAAACAGGCTTTTAAAAGCCTGTTTCTTAATTAACCAAAAAGTAACGTTTCTTACATGTGAAGACATTATAAAATTAAAAGAAAAAATAAGTAATGATATCCTAAAAAAACACAGTATTTTTATTTTTTTTATATAATTATTCGGTTTGAATTGTAACTTGAATTTTAAAAGTTTGATTTGAAGTAGTTTTTTTTTTTGGTTCAATTCTATTATACTTAAAAAATAAAATATATTAAATAAATTGGTTGCTGGATTACAATGTTTCAGTTTTTAAACCTGCATGGATATTTTAAAAATGCAGCATTAACATGTAATTTATTGGCTAAATTTAAGATATAAAAATGCAGCGAAATCAAATGAGTGAGTCTCCGCAATCGATGCGAAAGGAAAAACCATTATAATAATTGTCTTACGATTTGAATTCTTAATGATCAAATTTTATAGTTTCCTAAAATAGTTTTTTTCTTAAATATTTATAAATAGAAATCAATATTAGAAATGAAGGTATTTTTTTATTCGATATCAACCATTAGTAGATGCAATGTAGTTGTAGAGTAACGAAAATTCGAATCAAACAACCTTTATTTCTTTTAGGTTTCCGAACAAGTTCGGGGTACTTATTTTTTTAATTAGCATAATAAAACATTATATATGTATTTTTAAAAATCTTTACCAAACAATATTTTCTTAAAAAATATAATTATAAGGGAAATTTTAGCAATTTTTTGGAAAAACTTCTAAGCCATTAGAGGATAAAGTAATACTGTCAGCAAAAGTATTACTAAAACAAACTAGTGGCATTTATCTAGAAAATGTACTAAAATTTTAATATTTTACCTAAGTTTTAGAGCTGATTGAGTAAACATGTAAGGAATATGACAATCTCTTTATAACACTATTATTTAAATAGCAGGCCATAACACTCAGAAAAAATATTTATACAATATGAAAAACTTTTGTACATTTTCTAGAAAATAATGTAAATACCGTGTTCAAATATAGAAATACATTAATATCATTTTGCATTATCAGACTCGCCATGATAAAATTTGAATAATTTAAATATCCAATTCTGATATATTAAAGACCCATTTCCGGTATTTCTAATTTTAAAAAATTGATTGCAACATGGCCTCAAGGTAGTGTAAAAACAAAACAAAAAATATGTTCTGTAAAGCAAAAAGATAGCTTTATTCAATAAATGTTTTTTAAAAATATGTGTTTTGACCGAATTTTGATTATTTCAACGTGTTCGAATACCTTAAAGCACTAATGTTGTATCATGGCGAAACATTAAAGCTAATGTATTAAGAATGTCCACTACCAGCCATTGCCATTAACACGCATCTCCTATTTTAACCTTTAGTGAAAATATAACAAAATGAAGTACCTATGGTGCAATAAATATTCAAACGCAAATCAACATACTTCGCTTTATGCGCTTAATAATACTAGCAATAATTTTTTATGGGTCCAAACACTATTTTCCCAATGTCTCTTCTAACACATAACAATAAATGATGCAAATATTTAAAGTGTCTGCCTCCGCATCGACGAAAGTGAAAATCACATTCCTATCGACTAACACGAATATGTACATGCCATTATACAACTGTTGTTATCTAATATAAGTAAAGCCCCCCTCATTTCACCTGTGCAATCGTGAATACGGAACACGTTTCCCAATAAGGCACAGGCGCAAATTACGCGCTATCTGCTGAAATGGTGCGATTCGGATCATTCTGTGCTAAAGGCACTGGAAGAGGCCCATGGATTTGTATCTCACATTATCCTCGGCACCGTTTAACACTATCGTCACTAATTGTAGCCATTCTAGTGAAGCCATTGAAGCGCATTGGTATTAGCAACAGCGTACAGCTAATGCCCTCGCATTTAGCGCCTAAGCGTGGACATCTGATCCCGAATAAATTGAGGGAGTTCCGAAACTGGGCTCATCTTATTAAAGACTTTTCCACTACAGTGCCTCTCTATCGTCCAGCGAGCTCCATGGAATTATATATAGGAAGAAATTCTTTGACAGACTATTGAGATCTTGGGAATGGCAACAGTGATTGAAAGCGATGAGGCTTGAAATGGTTGCTGGAGAACTTTTTAGGGGAGATGCTGGTCCGTGATTAAAGGGCTTGTTTCTGGATACTTTAATGGCAACGTTACGTGAGAGGGTCGAGGATGGAGTGTAATTTTAACTGTGGGATTAACTGTAATGGATGGAGGGCAATTAAGGCGGCGTTAACATTAATTTGGTCTTAGAATTTTATGGGATTCTTACGTCTTGTTTTCGGAAAATTTTGTTTCTCCATGTCTGAACCGTTATTTTGTGGAGAATATTTAAGTGTGATGCCAATTTTTGTCCTCTAATTGGTAGTTACAATATTCCTGGTATTTTACAATGTTGCCGAAAGGTATTGTTCATATTGTATAATTTTAAGGTTTTATCTAGTTACTGATGAAACGAAACTAATAATTACACATTACTGAGATTTTTACTGGGATTTTAAATCAGCGATTTAAAACTCCTGATTTAGTTCCTTATGTGTCTAATAAATTTTAATTTTTGTCAATTTAAGCAGTTTAAAATACTGATATATAACTATACAACTGATTGAAATGATTGTATAAAGTAAGATTGAAATATATTTTACACACGTAACCCTAAACCAAGCAACCATCAAGTTTAGAAGAAATAAAACATTTGGAAATTGGTTTCTATAAATTCAAAATTTATTTTAACTCTTTAAAAATTAATCAACATATGTTAACATTCCAAATCAAACATCATAAGCAATATTGCTAAATAAATTTTGCTTTTTTTATTATTTTCTATCTTAACGAAGATAAAAGTAATTAAAAATCATAATTAATAAGGAAAAATATAAAATTATTGTACTCAAATATTTTTTTTCTAATTGAAGATTTTTCCAGAAACAAAAATATAATTACTTATTTCTTTATTTCAGGAATCTTTATTGTTTCAATTACTTTTAAGTACTTTTTATTATTAAATTGTAGATTTTAAAACCTCAAAGTAGTCAGATGATAGAAAAATCAGTTTTGGGCATACGGAATTTTCCCACTTTTAAACACAAAGCACTTGTGAAAAAATATACATAGTGAGACTAAGAAGCTCAGAAACTTAAAACTGTTTATTAAATTTGTATCCACGCATATAAAAAGTTTTGCCTGGAAATCTTTTTAACTATTTTCAAAATTATGAGACTTTTTCAAGGTGTATTAAACTTTAAAAAATTCTTCTGTGGAGCTCCTCCTTGATGATACAATCAATCATTACCAAAGCGTTACAAAGGTTTTAAATTTTCATCGCTTAAAAAATTAAAATGACTGCAAAAGATTACATGTAATAAATCAAAGTAACTGAGTTTGAAAGTTTTTCTTCTTATTTTTAAAAAAGAAATCACCATAATACATCTTAAGCACAAGTAACTAAAATGCTATCTATTTTTTACAGTATTAAAGCTTTAAAATAAAAGTTGACTTCAGTAGTTCTTAAATAACAGTAAAAATATCTCTTTTTATCTCTTTAACCATACTTACATCAGAATCTTTTTTTATTTGAAAAATTCTACTTCAAAGCACTCTATTATGCAAAAGCCGTTAAACCCCACCGATAAAAAATAAAGGTTAGTTAAGAACTGAGGGAAGAAAAAATATCCATTTCCAGGGTTTAGTTCTAAAGCCCATTACTCCAACCGAGAACCCCTTAAAGAAGTGTAATTCTGGATTTGCAAGGGCCTTAAATCCCCATCCTTTAAACGAGCTAGTCAACTGATCCACGTTTAATCTATGTGGATTAGACTCTGGAAGCTAACACGCGTTTCATTCGTCTTCATTAATAGCTATGTGCTACACAGCCAATCGCGCAAGAGAATATAAGTCACGTGTTTAATGGCCATCTCACTGAGTGGAGTAGAGTGGAGTTGTAAGGAACCTACGTCAACTGGGAAAGAATGAACTTTTCTCGACGAAGAATGATTGCGCTAGTTTTCCCCTTTTGTCTTAGTACAATGGCAGGCCCTAAAAAGAAACGAATAAATGAGGAGTTTCTTTCAGCAAACAGAAATAACGAGATATTAACCTGAATAAACTAGTAATGTTTTTTACGAGCGTGATACATGGTTAAAGAACTAATGCGATAGCGTTGTTCTATGTTCATGAACTTCCATTCGAGCATTTGTTATGATTAATCCTCGCTATATAGTTAATAGATGTTACTTGTATTAGAATCGGATTTTAAGTAATGTAGAAATAAATAATCCTTTGGAAATCATGAATTTTGCAAGGAGTTCATGGTGAAGGTTGAAAGGTTTTTAAATATCAAAGTATTGTTCAAGGTTGAAAAAAATGCATTCTGTGATATCAAATACAAAATAAAGCTCTGATGTTTCAAAGGTTTCAAATTCTAATTACAAATAAACAAAAATATTCTCTTATGATTTTTTTTTATGTTCCTTTAAGAAAAAATACCAAAGTGTTCTTACAAAATTTTACTACATGATTTCAACGTGCCATTATTAGTAGCGCGTGCAACGCATTGAATCTATACGAGTAATTTCATCTCAATATCTACAAGTAAGCCAGATTTTCTTTGACAATACGCTATCTATATTGTCATAAAACTTTCAGGCCACTTATAAATTGTGTTTCGTAAAGATGGACTTTGCTTATAGGTAGTCCTAAATGTTGCAAATTTAAATTAAATAAACCATTCAACAAATTGCACATGTTCTTGCGATGAATCCATTCTGAAACGAGAATGTTCGAGAACTGAGATGCTGTACCGTCTTGTATGCCTTTTTTTAAACAAAAGCTTTAGTCTTTTTTTTAAGGAACATAAAAACCGTAAGCGAATACCTTTCTTTATTTTTAATTATTTTTGAAAGTGCAGCCACTCTTTTCAGACACACTATATTTTCGAAAATGTTATTTATTCTAATGTTTTTAAATGCAATCAAATCCACATCATAACTGATTTCTGTCCAATTCTACTGTGACTACACAACTTGCTCAGTTCGTAAGGTGTGTTGCTCATATAACTATTGGCTATTTTAACTCACATAGTACCAAAATTTATGAGAAATTAATTGAAATAGATTCAATTAGCATGAAATTTATAAATAAATTATTGGCTAATTTTGTTTTTAGAAACAATGATATGGGGCAAGAAAGAACTAATTTTTTTTGTGTGTATGTAATTCTAAAAAAGAAACCTTTGCAACTTTGATCTTAAAAAATATAGATTAAAAATATAGTATGTATTATAGCTGAAAAAATTTGTAACATTTTTATTTGACAAATTTGGAGAGGCGAGAGCTGTTATTAATTTTATATCCTTCCATGAAAAAAAAAGAAAACTAATTTATTCTAAAGCTCATTTTATTTTAAATCTTCAAAAGTCTGTATTTCAGTAACAGGAATAAGAAAACATTTTTTATTTTCTTTTTCATCTTGCTGCTGGAATCTGAAAATAAAAAAGAGTTTTTAATAATGAAAATCACTACTTTATTTATTTATTTGCTTTAATACCGAACCGACTTATAGTTTAATCAAAAAATCATATTTAATCATTAAAACTCTAACTACAGCAGCTTTCTGAAAAGTTATTCAATTTGCCCAAACCCTAAGCATAATTACAAGTCAGTAAATGATTTAATAAAAAAAAAACCTTTCTTAGTTCAATTTAATGTTTAATAAAAAAAAGTAGAAGAAATCTGCTTAAATGTAAAGTATTTTAACGCTTAATCGGTTGCATTCTGTAGATTAAATCTTAAATCGCATTACTTAAAGTAATATTCAAAAGTAAAGCTGCAAAATAAAATAAAAACTTAAAATTTAGCTTTAAAAGTAATTCAATTACTCTAGAACATCTATCTTTGAAGCCAAGGTTCTTTAAACTACCATTGGAGTGAACTAGAGTAAAAAAAAAATGCGATGAAGAAATCCAAATGCGTTGGGAAACTTGTAGTAAATTATTCAAAACAAGCTGGTACATCCTGATACAACTAAACTCGCTTCCTTTATAGCTCATAAAATAAAAGACTCTCTGTAAAAGCAATTTCTTTAAATGAAATGATGATTTATATTTATGTTGTAAAAAAAACAGTGAATTACCGCCTAGCTTATTTTAAATACGTCAGCAAAAAAATTTTCAAATAAAAAAAGTAATGTTGAGATTCTTCTATTAGAATAATGAAAGAAAGCGCGTTCGAGACCGGAGTTTTTTCTCTCGTCATGTGGAATTTTTTTCAGGAAAAAAGACCGTAAAATGCTACAATGTAATCCATGAGTTTAAAAAGATCGGTCGTTAAATCGGCTAAACAGCTTCTTTTTATGCATCGTTCTTTAGTTGTTCTAAACATTATGTAAGTAGCATGTTAGAGAGTAAAGCGCTCGTTAATCTTGGAACTAGAGCTCTTAAAATTCAGGTTATATGGATATATACGAAACATACATTTTTTTTATGTGATGGGTGATTTTTCTTAAGCAAAAACATTGTACAGTTTTTTATAAGAATGTTGCTGGTAAAGATTCTCTTGTTTCTGCCACATATAAATTAGCATGCTTAAAAGGAAATGAAAAACCTGCGCACAAAATCAGAGCTAATTCCTTGCGTTTTTAATGTAATTCATGGCTTACAAAATAACTTACGTAATGCATTCTGATTCTATATCTTGCTTTAAAGAAAAAGGAGATAAAGTTAAGGCAGAAATGATTAGGTATGTCATTTAGAAACCAAAACTTTTATGTTATTATCAGTAAACACTTTTATATTTTTCGCTTAATTTATTGTAATAGAAATACTTATTGAACTATTGAGTGAGTTTTAAGAAATTTACAAGAGAGAGTGAGAGAGAATGTTATCAGCATTAAATAACATTGGATCTAACTACACTCATGTTAAAGTGTCATCCATGCATTTTTATTTTATGTCCTTTTTTATTTTGTTAAAACATAAACGAGATAATTTTTTGAAATTTTTTGAGACAAAAATATGTCATTTTTGTGCTAATAAACCTCCAATTGCGCTAAATTTTATTTTTCTGTTACAAATTTATAAGAACCACAGCTAAAAGTCATTTGATTTCTATGGGAAGCTATTCTCTATAAATTTCAACTTATGGATACTGGTTTAGGTGCTTCAAAATGTGTGATTTTAATACATGGCTTAAAGAACGTAAAAGAAGTTCGGTAACATTTCAGAAAGTGAACTGGATGCCTTGTTGAACGAACACTCCGGCCAAATGAATTGAAAAAGTTTCTAAATCTTTCAAATTGACTCGATAAGCAATTTCATTATGGCCTGAAACCATGCGAAGACCCCCCTCTCCCCTAAACAAGATAATTAGATGTCATGTGCATTAGAGCTAAGAGATGAGTCTTGACACTTGCAAAAAGCCGTTCCATGAGTAAAAACGAACGTTTTCTTTTTTTGCATCGGTTTTGATGAAACGTTACGTAATCTGTAAGTAATCATTACGCCAATCCAAATCATAGGAATTCGTGATCATGTGAGGGTATCGAAGGTGAAGCCAAATATTAATGAAAAAAAAACAGCAAAAATATGAGCAGAATCACGATAAAGAGATTTTGCAGAATGATAATGCTTGACCACATGTTGTACTGCTAGTCAGAAACAGCCTTATGGATGTCTTACCCCATTCACTGTACGCGAAATTTTTGAACTGTCAAAAAAATAGGAAACAGACTTAAGGTGCGATTTTTTTACGATAAAACTACAATCATTGTGTGTATTTGTACGCTCGTTACACTTAAAATATGGATGTTTCTTGATATTTAAAAATTTTTAAATTTTGGTTCAATGCAATTTTTTTTTAGTTTTAGCATTTGAACTGAATAGAATGAAATGGGTTTTTATATCTACAAATCTTTTGATTAGGATACCATTGAAATAAATACTAAAACAACAGATTACTAATGATTCGATTACTGTATCAAACTTTTTATTGAAGTAAGGTACAGATTCGTTTTTAATTCTAAAGTTTACAGTTGGTTAACATGTTTGATTTAATAATGCATTGTTGATGCGTAGAATGATGCAGGAGCTGTTCTTTATTTGGTCAAAGTCCCACCCCTCTTTTAATTCTATATACATATTTGCCCTTTACACAATATTCATTTCTTTATCTTTAAAAATGAGATTAGATTAAGTAATCAAAATGAAAAAAATATGCAAGTAGTTTAACTAAAATGTTCATCAATCTTACATTCATACCAACATTTTGTCTAAAATAAGTTTAAATAAATTTATTTTGAAATATGCTGAGTAGCTTTAAAAAAAGGAACTAAAATTTTAATGAAAAGGCTGATTTAATCAAATCAAATTTCATTTCAGTATCGAAGAAGCATGAAGGAAATATTTAACTCATTTGTAGGCATTAGTCATTTTTTAACTAATAAAATGTAAGTAGACCCTACTATATGTGGAATTATTCATTCCGTTTCCCACAATCTTTACACTTTGGGAATATTTATTTCGCTTAAATTTCAAGGCTTATAGCGTAGTACTGAAGTGAAATTACATATCTAATTTGTCAACTTTAAACTTCGTAGCAACATAGTATTTAAAACAAAAATTTCAAAGTTTGTAGTTCTCTCTCCCACTCATTGTAGTGCCCACGGTAGCCTAGTGGTTAAGGTAATGAACTCGTAGCCAACGTGTCATGAGTTCCGGTTTAGTACCACTGAAATCCCGCAGTGTAGGGGAGCGATGCTCGTATAAACTGTCGAAAGCTCAAACGTCCTCCCATTGGTGTGGTTTAGAAGTGAGGAGAAGGGGATGCCAGCTCAGGTGTCGTCGTCGTCACTTGACCATGGTTTAAAATCACGAGGTCCATCACCAAAAGCCCTCGAGTAGCTGAATAGTGCGACTTTAATATTTACTCACTCAAACATTGTATTGAAATTTAATTAAATTTAAAAATAATCAGAATACTTACGTGTGGTCAAAATTTAATTACTGAATAATTTGCTTAATTGTTTCTAAATAATATTTTCATGCCTAAAAATAATTTTGATTTGCTTTTCAATTCAATCATTTATGTCTGTGGAGAACAAGAATAATAATTTATAAAAATGGTAAGGTAACTTGATTGTGATGCATGATTTCTTTCCATTATCGAATGAATCTATACTATCCGTATTTCTATGCACCTATACAGCGGTATGTACTATAGACAGAGAACCATGCTCTATAGGCTGAGAACTATACCTTAACATGTGTAAGCCTAGCCATCATCTCATTGATAACTTATGCTAGAACATATATTTTCTCTTTTTAGTCTTATCAATAATCTTCTATACATCAAAGGACTTTATTCAAGGAGGCACTCTTCAAGAAATACTCCTAAGCACGTCTTCTACAATCGACAATGCCAATAATGATCGAGAACTTATTTTCTTATCAATGAGATATTATTTCGGAAACAATGTTTAGATCCGTCCCGAAACAATACTTCTCGAGATTTCCGATGACCTGGCAGAACATTCGATCCCCGCAGCCTCTAAATGGCTTCCAATAAGCGTCGCAATTTTTCCTTTTAGTGGAATGGCATCGCTAAGACAGAGAACGACATTGTTTCGCCATGAAAAGAATGCACTTCCTTTGTTATTCGGAAGTTTGATTCGAATTCATCGAGTTATTGGGATCGATTAAGGTTAGGGTTAAGAAAGGAGGACTCTGAATTGAAAGAAGGAAGCAGAACGAATACTTCAGGAGGAAATAGTAAGACGTACAGCTCGACGACATGAGGTATTTATTGTTACGTTAAATGAATTTTACTAACGAAACTATTAAGTAGAAACAGCATTTCGTAAAATATGTTTCCTCATAGGTCATATAGACGCATTGTTTAATATTACTATTCATATAATGAAGAAATAAAACATATGTTTACAACTTATTTTTATCCTCTCGATATTCTTTACACTTGATAAATAAAAAAATATGTATACATGGTGATTATAATTAATGTGTTCCACATTCAAAATGTTATAAATAAAGAACCATTACTCAGAATGACTTTAAACTTGAATATACTTGAAAAGAGAAAACTATATGACACCAAAACAATCATTGGCGTCATCATTGTTGCTTTTTATTTAGTTTTCAGCTCAAGGACAATTAACCCGACACAACTCGCGCAGGGTGTGTCATACCCACCATCTAACTTTTTCCAACGCTTCTTCTAAACCTTTATTGGAAAATGGATAGTTTCTAGTGTCGATGACTTTAAGGTCATATCGTTTGAGGGGCCTTAGCTTGAAGGCGAATTCTAAATATATATTTTTGGATATCACCTCTTCGGATATGTCATACCCTGCGCGTGAATCACCGTTACAGTTCTGAACGCCTAAACGCGTTTTAAATCTTCCTTATGCTGTGGCATATTATTGTAGTTTATGATGAAGAAATGGGATATCTAAGTAATTTAATCAATACAGTATTTAATAGATATAGTACAGCAGTATTTTTGGATGAAGAAATTTTCTTCGGGGTTATGATGATTAAAAATCAAATGAAGAGTATAGCAACAAGTATAATTTCTCCACTGAAATCGATCCAGATTTAGAAAAGGGTGACACTGTTGAATATAAATGTTTTATATGTAGAGACACAAAACCATTTGAGAAGAACGTAATTTTAAAGGAGATAACTGGTACACATCTTGTTCACTTTCAGAAGAACTTTTGGGAAAAAAACACTATTGATGGAACAAAATAAGAGAACATAAAAAAGAAATTCCATTTTTTTTTAAATTTAAAGATAAAATAAGTTTACTCCTACATGTTTAGTTTAAAAAGATACAGATTAAAAAAAAATTAAGATCCAGTGAAAATATCGCACTCACTCAAGACGCGATTAAGGGAGTGTATAAACAATACACTGAATGCCCTTATAAAAAGAACAGAAAAATTAAATTTACGTATGAATAATGTAATAAGCATGTTCTATATTTCCTACTTTTCTTCCTTTTCAACTTTTGTATAAAACTTCTACGGTAAAAACACAATGTAAACACCCTTGGGTAGGACCCCCAAGGATCCGTAGCGATATAAATGCAACCTCTGACAATAAAGTTCCGTGAATGGTCCTGTAACATTAACGTGGTGGAAATATCAATTAATCGACGATTTTTCGTGATTAAGTTCCTCATTTTCGCAATGTTTTTGACCCTGACTAAGGTCACCGGTCTTCCACAACTGGGTTGTCAGAAACACTCTCTCTTTCCCGGCTTTCTCAAAAAAGGGCGCAACATTTGCATGGACAGTGTTTTATCTTCGCACAAGTTACTTTTTTGTGTCTTGCAAAGCTTAAAACAAAACGATTGTGCTGTTCTTTCATTTTCCTGTTCTCAGTTAAGAACCAACACACTAAACAATCATTTTGTAAAACAAGTCGAACATGGAACAGAAACGACGCTCAACTGAACAACGGTGAGGGCAGATGGTCAGCATCTACCGCTACGTATGTGCAGCGTTTTGTTTCGCCAGTGTAACTAGATTGGGCGATCTGACATCATTCACCGAACTTTATTGTCAGAGGTTGTATTTATTTCACCAAATTGAAAGTACGTTATATACGTCGAGGCTCATTTGGTTGGAGTGGTAACTAGGAGATTGGGTGCAAGCTGATATTTCATCCTCGTCTTTTGGCTGAGGTCAAAATTGTGACGTCAGGCATCAAAAGCTCTCATGTTGTTTTGTAGTATGGCGATGATATAACTCTCAATCATTCATTGCTTGAACACCACTTTCAAGACCTCTCATTTCATTCAAGAAAGATCCACGTTAGTCTATTGGATATGATCACGAAATCACAGCCACTGTGTCATAAGTTCGACCCCTAGTACCACCAAAGGTCTACCTTGTAGAAGAGCTGAAGTACGTTGAATCTGTTGAGGCTTAAAATCCTCCTGTTGGTATGATTCAAAATTACGAGGTCAATTGCCAATAAGGCAACCCTTGCGTTGCCTTTTAGTGCAGCTTTAATAAATGCTAGTGGCCGCGGTAGCCTAGTGGTCAAGGTATTGGATAGGGGCTCGAGTTCGAGCCCAGTATCATTAAAGACCCACAGTGTAGGGGCGCGATGCATGTTAAATCTGTCGGGAGGTCAAACGTCCTCTCGTGGTGTGGTGTGTTAGTTAGGAGAGGGGGGTGCCAGCTCAGGTGTCGTCCTAGTCATTTAACCATGGTTCAAAATTACGAGGTCCGTCGCCAAAAGCCCTCGTGTAGCTTAACAGAGCGACGTTAACATTCACTCACCTACTTAATAAACGCTAAGTTACTAGAATATTTCTGATTTCAATACGTTGATGAATAATTAAATTCATAATCGGTGGTTAAAATGTAAACCAGAATTTTTTCTATTAAAATTTTACATTTAAACGCATTTTAGTATGATTTATGAAACTAGATTTTAAGGTAAGTAAAATATATCCTATTTTTTGGCAATCAACAATAATGCACGTTTAGTTGTGCTTCTTTTTATTATTTTTCCCCTTTCATTACCTTAGATCCCGGTTTTAATAGCATTAAGCAAATTCAACATTTTGTCATGTACCTACAATAACAAACAAACAAGCATATCTGAGAAGATTTATAAGTGCTTATAATAAAGTAAATTTTGTAATATTGTTAAGCAAATTAGCGCCAATTAACATGTTAATGGTTTAATAGTTTAAACCATTATGTTATTAAATCTTGAATGTCGAATGTGTGTTTTCCTTCTTTAATGTACTTAATATTAAATGAAATTAAATTTCATTTCAAATCTCCCTGGGGAAAAAAACAAAGAAATCTGTGGTAGGCTTATTATATTAAATAAAGAAAAAGAAGCGAATTTTAAAAGAAAAGATACTAAAATCATTAATAATACAGATAATTCTAGAATAAAAACAATTCTTGCGGATCGCGAAGAATGTTATTGTAAAAACAATTGCAAATAAAACAAATTCTTCTGCATGTTAACTTAGAAATCCTCAAGACAGTGTTTCAATTCTAACTATCTTTTTTTAAACATAAAACATGTAATCCTTAATTTAATACTAGATGAAGTGTTCTTTCAACAAGATGTTATTTATTTTTAACAAGGAGAAAAAAGAAAAGAAAAACCTCTTGGATAAAAAATACATAATTCAATAATAAAATAGAAATCATCTACTGTGTTCTTGAATATAAATTGAATTACATCTTTAATAATATTTTCATACGTAAGAGACTATACCAGTTAATGCCAAAGAGTTTGTAAAGTCTTTTTTGTAATCAGCAGGATTAAGATTATTTGTTTTTATTCTTAAGGGGAATATTTGTTCATTTTAATGAGATACATGAAAGAGTATCGAAAGCGTATAATTGTATGCGTTAAAATAATTAATTACATCCACTGCAACTTAAATAATCATATTCCTGATAATTATGTGAATCTGAGAAGCTTTTGATAACTCATTGAATATTTACTTAAAATATTAATGATTTCCTAATTATTTTGAATTAACTTTAAATTAAAATTAAGACAGTTAAACATTTTCATTTTAACTAAACTAGAGTTATGTGTTTACTTTATTGTTTCAAAATCTGTGAAAATAAAAGGATTAACAAAGAAAAATATTATAGCAATATTTTTTTAAATTGTATTTAATTAATTTATCATTTAAATTTTTAAATGAATCGTTTCATTCCTAAAAGATATCTGGAAAATTATCAGAATAATACATTTGGCTCTAAGATCTAAAATATTCCTAAATATTTAGAGATAAAAAAGGTTTTTGATAAGGGAGATATCTCAACTGAAAATTAAAATCAAGCACACAAACTCTGTTATCTTATTTATTGTATTTTCCTTAATTTAATTAAAAGAGGGGTGGGGGAGTATGTTTCAAATGATAATTTTTTTCTATTGTATACTTTCTAATTATAAAAAAATAATGCTTCTTATTCGGCAAAAATATTCTTTATCATAATGCTTCGTCCCTCGTGGAAAACCTATCGATCAAAATCCATCAGAATATGAAAGGCTCATTTAAAGTGTTAAACGTTTTCAGTTATTTAAATATAGGATTTTTTTTTCGATATAAATTTTTTTTCGAACCAATGTATTATATTTTTTCTATTACTTAAAAAAAGCCTATGATTTTTTTTACTTCCAGTCTTAGTTGCGCAGTTTTGGGAAATTTTTCTTATATTTATGCATTATTCCATTTTATTTCGGAAAATAATGTACTTCTTTAATATCACTAAAACAAAATGCTGCTTTGAGGATACAAAATATCATTTCGTCAGTATAAATACATTTAAATTTCTTTCTTAGTATATACGTATCATTCTTTTGTAAGTATAATTCAATTATTAAATTCTATAACATACATAATAAGTAATTCATTTAGTAATGAGATGAAATAGAGTTATGTAATTCTATTGATTATTAATTTAAAAATACAAGAATAAATAATATGTGTATATTTACCATCAAATGCTTGCAAACTGAATTAGTTCGAATTATTTCTTTTATTTTCATGTCTGATTTATTATTTAATATTTTGATGAAATAGAATCCAGTGCTCACACACACACAATATAAATTTAGAAGATACAGGATTTATTTGATATAAGTGATACAACTTATATATATATATATATATATATATATATATATATATATATATATATATATATATATAATTGATACATTTCTTTGATGCAATACAGACTAGGGCAGTTTAAGAACTGATATTTCCTCGTGTACTTCACTAGTATAGTTTCGACTATCTTTAGAACATTTAGATAAAACATAGATTATAAAAATATAAATGCATTTTAAGCGTTAATAAGTAGTTTCCCACCCAAAAAAATAAATCAGAGCTTTGCAATCAGAAAATATTGTTAACTTTTTTAATAGTTACGTTATTCCGCTTCCTAAAAAGGAAGTGGGATCTTATTATTCTTTTAAAAAAATCATGAACACACTGCTTTTGGATTTTACGCAAACCTGTTTCTATTGTACATCTGCCAAGCAGTGTTAAAAAAATACATTTATTCTCTTCAAACAACATCCATTTATTTCTTCACTCTTTGTACTCGTTCGTATTTTGTTTATTTTAATGCTTTTATGCACTCTTTTTTGCCTTACAGTCATTTAATCTTCTTTTTGTGCGTCCGTTATCATTTTGTTAGAAGTTCTGTTTTTTCCTTCACTCGTATATCTTGCCGTCGGATTTAATATAAGAATTTTAATGGATTAAAGATGGAGTGTGTGTTGAGAGAGTATTTAAGAAAATAGCTTTATACATATATTAACTCGATCAAAAATTTATATTTTATGTTAGGGATTTTAGTCTCTGCGTTGTTGGATTAACCCCTTGCCTGTGACGCCCGAACTCAGTTTGAGCAACGCAAATGAACCAATTTTGAATCGCCCGACCTGTGTTCGGGGAAAGGAAAAATCGTTGTTTCAATTTCGTAAACCCTGAACTCTCAGTTCGTCTAATGCCTAATATGTAATTTACCCTTTTCTCAATGGATCGTGGCACTTTCCCTCTAAAAATTCGACATTTTAGCATCATGTGTCGGTTTCTTGTAATTTTCTAATTCGTATGTACCATACTGTAAAGAATAGGTAAAATTCAAACGAATCTGAGAGACATGGAATTTATGACAGTTGATATAAACAATTGAAATATATTAGTTTAGTATATTATATTATTTTTTACTATTTATACTGCCGTATTATTTATTATATTTATCTTGAAAATTATATAATTTGATTTATTTTGCTATTATTTGTGCAAAAATTACTGTAATACATTAAATTTCTTATATGTGTGAAAATATTAAGTGTAGTAGTTACTTCGTTTAAAATTTTTTTTAAAAAAATCTATCTCTAATATTTTGTTGATACAATGAACAAAAACTAAATAGAATAGAAACTTTCAATTTGTGGCACGTTTTTCTCAAATATATTCTACAGGCAAGGGACTAAGTGAGAATATTCTGAAATAAAAACTCAATTGGTTTTTGAAAATATTAATTAAACAGTATGCCAGTGAACATATTTCTGCCTTTGTTTACCTAATTAAACCATTTTCTTTGCATGTGTGGGAAAAGCTAATCCATATACTTAGTTTTAGCACGCAACAAAGTTGAACGAGCAAAGTCAATTTTATTCTACGAATATGTTTCCAGGTACACGGGTATCTGGCTAGAAAAGTTCTTTAGTTGACATTGTTAAGTTGGAATATCATGCTGGAGCTTAGCCATTGGACGAGCGTCGGTGGGTCTGTAGGCGGGGCTTTGAGGCGAATATCTTGGGTGTTCAGTTCAGTAATCTGTGGTGAGAGTCATTTTTACTAGAAAACGTATCAAAATATGTACACAACTGATGTAATAATAATAGCGGTAACTATTTATAGTATACGAAACTATTCACAGTGAATGGCAGCGCCGCCTATATGACGTGAAAGAGTGGCGCCACACATCGTATACTTCAATCTAACCAAATAACCTCTTTTTTCTCTTTCCTCTT
The DNA here is from genome assembly GCA_019973975.1 of Trichonephila clavata. Taxonomy (NCBI): domain Eukaryota; kingdom Metazoa; phylum Arthropoda; class Arachnida; order Araneae; family Nephilidae; genus Trichonephila; species Trichonephila clavata. Next base: position 94,151 of record BMAO01024080.1, read on the forward strand.
AACCTATTTAACAAGTAAGGCTCTGATTGATAACAAAAAGAAAATAAATGTTGAATTCTGATTAAAGATGGCATTTTAATATATTTGTACTTTTTTAATGAAAAGAACTATCAAAATGTTTTCCCCAAACGTTTTTTGAAAATGTTCTAATTTACACGCATGCATGTTCAAAAAAGACTAAGTAACTGGAATGAGCTCAATAAGCACAATTGATCAAAAGAATGGGTAAAAAGAACATCTTGTTAATATTATGTTCATGCATTCGATATCGAAAGAAAAAATTCAAAGAAAAAAAAACACAAAAGAAATTAATAAAGGGTTTTGCAGTAAAAAATAAGTTTTTCACTAAAAAACAAGTCATGTGTGCAAGAATGAGGTAGTTTTACTCTTTCAAAAAATGAATACTTTAAAATTTAAATTCTTTATATGCGTTAATAAATGATAATAGAATCATAATGCGGTGACGTATATATACGTCATTCTGACGTAAGATTTAGGCTCTCCAACAAAGATCACTCTTTTTCGTGTCCAATCGATCATATTTCATCAGATAACTGCGAGAAATTCAAAATTGTGCGATCTATGGATGAGATACTCCTTCGTGATAAACCCCTTCCATTTCGCTTTAGTTTGACGACCCGTCAAAAAAAGTCTTCAATCGTGACTGAAAAAAAAATCCCTAAAAGTTTTCCCTCTATTCCCTAAACTTTTGTCCCATTTCGCGCCAGTTTTAGTTCGAAAGAATACTTCTTCTTTATTCTGCAGAAACTAGCATTTTTTGCTGAGAAATGTAATGGAATTTTTTTTAACTTTATTTTTAAGGGATTGATACTTTAATAGAAGGATTTGGGAGGTATACGGTATTAGTGTTTATTTTTTAAAAGATTCCGAAGTTTACGAAAAGAACGGATTTCTGAACTAAAAATCCTTTCTTATTTAGAAAATGGATTCGACTCATAATAGCTTTTTGAGTAAAATGGATGTTCTTTTTTCTACTGTTGCGCTTATCTCATTACAAATTGTTGAAAAGTTTTTGCCAGTGAAAGGGTTTTATGATATTAAATACTTTTTTTAAAAAGTTGAACGGATTGTAAAATAATGTTCGATGTAACTATAAGCTGTGAGACAGATTTTCTTGACAACTGAAAGAATAAAGGAAGATTACTTCCGTTTAAGAAGGTATAAATAATATTAATTCAAAGTCACTTTTAACTTTTTTCCTCACACCGAAGACTATCCAAAAATGAGACAGTTGTGTACTTATTCTGCGCCAAGACTTTTGTTAAAAATAATAGCCTTTATCCCCCCACTTCGCTATGCTTTTCATAACGCTGTTTGACAATATACTGTCTGTCTTCAAGTTATTGATATTTTAGTTCAAGCATTAACCTTTCGATGGTATTCGAAAACTTTATTATAGCATTGGTAACTTGATTTGAAAATGACAGTACTTGGAATTCTAAAACGTAAATATATTTATTTATTACGTCCTAGTAGCCCCATACCTTCGAATTCGATTTCTTCACAATCCATTCTTATTTGAACTCAACAAAACAAAAGAATCAGTTTTACGGAATTTCATCTAACACTAACAATTCAAAATCGGGACTTTTTATCTATAAATCTCCTGCAAGACCCTCTGGGATTTGATTATCTCAAAATCTGTTCTTAGGGAATCTGTATTCAACAGAATCTATAGGCCTGCCGGATTTCAAAAGTCTAGGTCTAATATTATAAAGATCTCGGGAAGAGTGAGTGAGAGAATCATATTTGTCCTATATATATATATTAAATTAAATTAAAAGATTATAAAATAGTTACTAATATTTATGGTAAACGAGAAGACTTTAATTTCAATATTATAAAAGTACCGCATTGGGAGAGTAATGTACATGTATCTATATTCAGAAATATTGTTCTTAATTACACACTAAGCAATAAATTTCTAGTTTCTAATAAATCAGAAAAAATAAGAAATTATAAACATTTTACTAAATACTGTTTAATTCAAAACTCTACCCAATTAATTTTATTAATAGATATTTAAATAAAGAAATTCTAAATAGTACGGATTAAATTTCCATAGTTTTAAAAGGTTTATATTATAGATTTATTATTCTTCCTAGATATATAGTTTTAAATACTCCCAGTTTCTAGTTTTAAATAAAATTACTTTTTTAAAATTTATTATAACTTTTAAATCATATTAAGAGTCTCTAAGATAATGGTAGTATGTTTACAATTCTTATTTTATTATTTCTATTCTTTTCATACTTTTGCTAAGTGCTATTTTTCAGCCTTTGCTTTGTTTTGAAATTGTATTTGGGTCCAGAATCTGGCAATAACTTATTTATTGTACTCAGATTTAGCGCGGGCTCTGCATTTCAGTATGCAATTTTTAGGTGTTACCTTTTTCTTATAATGGATTTAGATTTCCTATCCATTATTTCCAATTGGTATTTGCTCAGTATTATTGACAGAAAAGGGGGAAGGTTGGCTGGCCAAAAAACATGTTCAACCCCACTTTTATACAGAAAAAAATTTTTAAGGAAAATGTTATGTATACAAGCTGTCCTAAGTCAGCAATGTTGATAATACTGAAGCATCCGTTTTTTTTATATTTTACTCTGTTATTTCAATTTTTCATATCTCCTTCTAAATTCTGTTGCCTTGTTTTCTAGCAATTGCTATTCTTTTAAGTATTAATCATGTTAATTCATCTATCTCTTGTAGAGAAATTTTGATTATATATATATATATATATATACATACATACAGATTATAGTATTGTTTCTTGAGAATTAATTTTAATAAATAATCGTCCTGCTGTACTCATGACAGAGATTGAAGATGTATTTTTTTAAAATTTTTTTTTCTTTGGCAAATTTTCAAGCCTCAAGAGATTACACCAATCTATACCCCGCGGTAAGGAACAAACAATCATTTTTTTTAAAATAAACTTATTAACGAAACTCTCAACTGAGTCAGTACTTGGAGAAAACATTAGACAGTGAATTATATAAGAGAAGTAAATAAGGTACAACTTGCGCCTTAGTTATATTTACTTATCCTTATCCAAATCCAGACTCACTGCATACCAATCAAATTTACATATTGTTATACGAGGGTCAATCGAAAAGTTAAGTACACCACTTATAAAAACCAAATAGAACGAAAATTTTTACCTTTATTTGTATCCTAAAATAGAATGAAAATTCACTTTTTGATGTGATAAACTATGTTATTTATACATTAATTTAAGCATGGCAGATGCTTTTCATTATCATCTACAAAGGAATGCCATCCAACGTTTAATAACCATTCTAGGATTATAGCTTTCATCTGCTCATCCAAGTGGCCCTCCGTCGCTTTGAAAGTTCTTTATTAAAAGCAAAAGCATGAATATCATACGGTGAAAACTTTAGGCTATACTGAGGGTGAGTCTACACTTCCCAACTGAGCTAATTTATAAGTTTGCACATTTTTTATGTTTTGTACTATTACCGTGCTAGACAGTCTGGTACATGTGTTGCACAGTTTTCGTATACTTTTACAATACTTTTCATGGAACTTCTGATAAATTTCAGTAAAGTTGCACTTTTCCAACACAAAAAAAAAAAAAAAACAAAAAAACGGAACGCTGTGGTCATTTGCAGTTTGGACCCCACAAACAAGATATACAGTAAAATACGTTTATCGCGAAAACGCTTAAAATGAAATATCGGTTAGCTCGAAATAATACAACAGTCACGACAACATACTATGTATTTCCATGCATTTTTTCTTTTAACATGAATTGAAAATCGCTTAACACAGCGTTTCTCAAACAGGGGGGGGGGGTGCGCCCCCTAAGGGAAAGTGATAACTCTACGAGGGTGGCGCGAACATATTGAAAAGTCAAAAACAAAAGTTTATTTAAGAAATTGTTACTTCATGGAAAGTAAACAAATAAAATACATTCTAACATAATAAAATATAAAATACACATTTACATTGGTGTAATACACTTATAAAATGTATTATTGCTGCACAATGTATTTTATAATTAAATTAACAATACTAAGTTAAGAACAAGTTTAATAATTACCATTGACCCGATGAACTTGTCACATATAAAATTATATTCAAAAAAAATTAATATTTATCTTAATAACTTGTACGGTATATTATTAATTCCTTAACTGCCTATTAAAAGTTATGCGATTTGTTCCCTAATACCACCATTTTCTACGTAGGGGCGAGCATGGGATGTTGGGGGAGGGGGAGAGAAAAAGAATAAATAAGAAAATACTTTAAAACAAGTAAATCCTTCGCAAACGCTGTCAAGATCATAACATTGCATCCCAAAGCCTTTATCTGGATTGATTATATGTGGATATAGCAGTGCACAGAAAAGATCATACTTCGGAAATACGCATTTAAACGTCCGAGGCAATTGACATTTTGTTTGAACAAGACGTTAAAATACGTCGGTGGTACTTAAGAGGTTAAAGTCGTGCTGTAACTTTTGCATCAAAGTATAGTATTATTGAGTTCAATACATTGTGTTATTGGATGGAAGGGGGCGCGATGAAAATTGTGATGAAATATTGGGTCGCAAGGAGTGAAAGTTTGAGAAGCACTGGCTTAACACATAAAAATTTCCTTTCTGGGAACGAACAAAACTCGGAAAACCCAACAGCGTATGTGAAATTTAAGAGGCATGTGAAATGAAAGAGAGTTGGTTTCACATATTTCGTAGAAAGCAGGCAAAATTGGCTCTGAAATACCTTGGAATAGCTTGCGACATGTGCCAATTTTCTTTATCTAAGCTATTTTCACCCTCCATCCCTACAAACACCACACATAAACATCTAATCTCTCATCAGTTGGCTTTGAAATTTGATGACGAGTACATCGTAGTGTGAGTAAAAACCAGTGAAAGGCATACATATTTTTCCCTATTTTATAAGAATATTTTTGAGAGCACTATGGCAAAGATAGGAGAAAGCAAACTGTTAGTTCGTTCGAAATAAAGATGTAGCTCCTTAAGGCTTTTGATCAAAAATAGAAGACAAAAACGGAAATTTGTACAGATTTAGGTATTGCTAATTCTACTTAATTAACAATTTTAAAAAAAAGAGGTAAACATTTGGTTTTTATTAAAGTGTTAAGCGATTTTCACTCTAGATAATTGTCTGAAGTGTTGTTTTACATTCTCAGCAAATTATCATCTTGCTGACAATATTTACTAAAGAATTCAATACACTTATAAGATTATTTACGTAAAATTAAGTATAAAGTTATACAATTATATATAGCCGAACATATTTTTATCACCACCTCTATAATGTATGTGCGAATCGCATTAAAATTATATATAGTATGTAGTTAATTTATATCTTAGTGTAAACTATTTTAGTTAGTGAATATGGGTTTGATAGAATCGATAGAAAAGATACGATAAAAATAGGAGATAGGGCCTTGAATAGATACACATTGGGTTATTTTTCAATGATATCGTTACACGTGTTTTAAAATGGATTTCTTTATTTCAAGGTCCCCGTTGATCAATTCCAAATAGAGATATTTTTTTCTAATGGGGTTGCGTGTTGGTATTTTTTACTTGTTGCAGACCTAGTTCATTCCCCAGGAGCTGGTATCACTTTTTAGTGCGTTACTAATTGCCGCAAGTATTTCTGACGTCCAGTTTACTCCCCAGATGGAGGCACCTGAGCTCTGACGATACGAAATTGAACTTAGGAATTTGATTTTGCCGAGAGCACCCAAGCCAAACGGGCACTTCAAGGGATTTTTTACATGCCGCATAATCACACGAAATGGCCGCTGTCGATTTCCTGCATCACGAAAATCCATCGAAGTGGGCCGGGGTCGAACCCGCAACCTTGCGTGCAGAAGGCCAGCGACAAACCAACTACTCCACCCAGTAGACAGATTAGAGATATAGATTAGAGATTTCACAGTTTTCTTTCGTAAACCAACCTATGAAACATACAGAACAACAAATTAAAATCAGATGGTAACGTAAAGGACAACAATCGATTCAATAAAAACAAATCAAAGAAATAATTAATATAGTCGCTGATCCAAAAGAAATAACTGCCTTTGTTTGAATTTTCTCATTGGCCAATGAAAAATACTTCTAAAATTCCCTTTCGTAAGGATTGACAAGAATGTGTGGTACAAATTGGCACACGTGTCAAAAACGCTGCAGCGCGTTACTTGAAACACAAACGTCATTCTCGTGATGTATTTGAATCTTTTTGAATTTAACGGGTATCAAACCTTCTGAAACTCAACTTGAATAATCATTGTAGAATTCAGAGATAAATCTAATTTTTCATCGACCTTACTCCTTTACCCCAATCTCACAGTTTAATTTTCTTAGATAATGTAAGAGGAGTAACCTAAAAGTACCCGGAATTTTTTTTTCTTTTTCATTTTCTTTTTATTGAACCCTACATTAGTCCCCTCTTTAAAGAATTGTCCATATCTTTCAAGACTTTTCCCTCTATGCTTTCGCCACAGCTCAAAACAGTTATGGAGTTCTTTATGAAGAGCATTTTATAGTTTTGTACTAGCTCGTTGGTTGCTTCATTTTTGGCTTATACCAGTAGCAACAAGTCTCATCCTCAATCACAGGTCTTTTAAGAAAATTTGGATCATTCTTCACTTAACACTCTTCAAATCGCAGCAAACACTGGTGTGGTTTTCTCTTCGGGATCTCTAAGCAAGTTTTCTCATCATTTCTGAGCAAGCAAGGAGCGTATTTTGAAGACACCAAATCTCATGGTGCAACCTTAGGTCAAAATTCCCTGGACCGTGTTCCATAACACGCGTACGATTCTTCAGAAACGTGGTCAATGGTCTTTCGACGATCTTCATCAATTGCATGATTAATTTTGACAATGTTTTCTTCATTTCTTCCTGTCAATGGATGCTCTGGGCCTTTCATGTCTTCACTTGACTTTTTGCCTGTTTAAAAAACACTCGTATACTTGTAATCTTCCTACAGCATCATCATTAAAGGCTTTCCGAAATATTTCCCAAGTCTTGGCTGCAGATATACATAACGGAAAGAAAGGTTTTCGCATTCTTTGTTCTTAGTGGTCGGCCATCTTACTAATGGCCAAAGGGTTGAAACATGAACTCACACAACAGAGCACCTTAAGCACTCCATTTAATTCAGACTGTTGCCAGCTCACTAATGGTCACTGGAAACCCCATCTAGCCCCACCTAGCATCACAATTCGTAACTACAAAGCATTCGTGTGCAACAGTTCGATTCCGGTTATATGTAGTCCCTCCTTGTATATATTGCTTTAAGATGAACTGGATATACAAAAATCTTTCATTTTTATTTGTTAAAAGTTTTTATATTTCTTTCGTGTTATTACTTAAAGTGTAACGTGTAATCAAACTTTGATCTAATTATTTTTTTTTTTAATTTGGTAATTTTTTAATTAAATTTTTTTAAAAAATGATGGAGTACGCTATAGGAAATGAACATTCATAAGTATGAAAAAATGCTTATTATTTTTATATTTAACACGCGTTGCCCCATATTACGAATATATATACTTTTATATCTGTAGGGACTTAGGATATTATGGTTTGTGAGCTCCGCTTTATAATTTTCTTTTTTTTTCTTGACTTTATTAAAAATCATCACTTTAAAATTTTCCAAGATATAAATTTCCTTTTTTTATTTAGATCTATTTTATTCTTTTTCGCGTAAACTTTTCAATCATTAAAAGAAAAAAGTTTAACTAACTATATTGATGTTTATTTTACTTAATAAAATTCAATCATTTCATTATTTTATTTAAAACCATCTACTTGAGGATAGTTCTTGTAATATAGTATTTAAATTCAGTAACTCAATCCTTCCAATATGTGTTAAGAATACGTTGAAAAAAAATTGTATTTTAGCATAGTATTAAATTGCAAAGAATAAAAAGGGCTACATTTTCACAACAAAGTCCCTCATGTACGATTCCTAGAAATGCTTCATGAAAAAAGTATTGAAGATAAAGATCTTATTCCTCTTCAGATTTTTTTTTTTGTTTTTGTTTTACGAAAGCAAACTATTTTGAAAATGTTCATTACTTTCTTTCAAATTTTCATTTTAATCCTTATGATTTTCTTCCCGAAATTTAAACCATTAAAATGCATATATAGATGTGCGAGAAAACTGCTTTAATCTATTTACTCATACTGCTCTATGCTCTCTTTTCTAAGATAAATGACTAAATAAACGTCTTCAGAAGTTCAATTAAGGCAGTTAAGGTTACAGACGTATTTCTAATCGATAGTGTATACCACCAGACAGGATCCTAATTACTTTTATTTAACCCACTAACTTTCACTTTGAAGATATTGACTGTCTCAAATTTAATCAACTTACCTTCGTATTTAAGTTACGGATAATTTAAGATAAACTGTATACATTTTTAGAAAATTCGACTTTAGAAGCATTTGTATAATATACTTTATGAGTTTTAGCTAAATCACACATGCAGTATTTATTAATTTTTGAAGTAGTGTTCTGACGATCGTTGGAAGTACATTTATGCTAATAGAATATAATTTGTGTTGAAAGTTACGGAGTCTCGACTTAAAATGTATAACTTATTAAACTCCCAAGTTCATAGCAGATCTAAATTTACACAAGATGTATTAAATCAATCAGTTATTTTATATACATTTACAAGATTATCAGGCCAATAACAACTCAACTTGAGATATAATTAGACATTGCGCGTGACACGTTTTTCATTTTTGTTCCCAAATGTTCAACGCATTATTACATGTGACGAAGAGAATAACTGAATTGTTGATAATGGAAATTTAATCATTTTGTACCATAATTTCACTGTCTCGGGTTATTGTTCAACACCAAAAAGGTGATCATTTCTCACACATATCGTGATACTTATTAGAAGTGTTATTCTAAAAAACTTTTCAAAATATTTTTAATATTCAAAACTAACATTTTTAAACAAATTAATTAATAAGTAATTTTCCGTAAATTATTTGAATTGCTTTTTAAGCTCTGATAATCAAAAAGGAGTGTCAAACTTTCTTAATGGGAAGACTGCAAACTTATTTTCCCGAACATTTATTTTTTGCATATGTTTTTTTTATTGAAAACAATGATAAAATCCCCGTGCACCACAAAGTATCACATAGGGCTCACAGAAGTAAGTATTAATCACACAATACAAAGGAATAAAGTTAAAAAAAATAAAGAAAAACAATAAAAAATAAAGAAAGAAAAAAATAACCCCTTGAGGTTAGGAAGCATTACAAATACTCATAACAAACTCACTGAACTTTTTAAAGTACTTCTGGTGGAAAGCAGTTGAGGAAGATTTGGAGGCCAATTTACATTAAGTCCCTTGAATGCCCGTCTTAGGATATATATATTCCGTTCGCTTTCAAACTTGGAACACAGAAGGAGCACATGTTCTACATTTTGCTCGCCACCAATATCGCTATCACAGGAAGATGACGGAACTAAATTAAATTTGTTCAAGTAGCTTTTAAAGTTGCCATGACCAGTTAGAAATTTGTTTATTTTGTTATTCGTATAAAAATGATGGCAGGACAGTCTCTTATTATGGTTGGAAAAAATTTCTTTGTGTTACGCTCCCATTATTTGATGTGAGATATTCTTGGTTCCAAGACTTCACCATCCTTTCCCTCATAATCTTCTTGTAAAAGGACTTAGGAATATTAACGGCAATGTCAATTTTGCGCTTGGTTGCAGCCTTGGCTAGCCAATCGGCCCACTCATTTCCAAAAATGCCCGTGTGTCCGCGAACAAATGCAAAATCTATTGAGATGTTTTTATCTTTTAGGCTTTTCAGTTGCTTTTGGATCTCGACGATTATGTTGTTAGATGAAGAAATACACTTAAGAGAATCCAAGGAGGAAAGAGAGTCTGTACAGATGAGATAGTCTGAGACACTATTTTGTTCAGTGATCCATTTAATGGCGAAGTTTAAACATAAAAGTTCAGCTACGAAAACTGTGCATTCATCACGAATTCTAAATTGAAAGTGCTCGGATTCTACACCACTCCTGAACACAACAAAAGCGAAACCAACTTTGCCAGCAATTTTACTACTATCAGTATAGCAAATAACAAAGAAAACATCAGTATTTTTCTCACTGTGCTTTATAATATTGCATATGTTTAACAATGATTTTTATGTTGATATTTATCTTAATTACCTTAAAACAATACATTTGATTAATACAGTGTCACATAGAATAGTTTTTAATTTAAAACTTCGGATGTAATCTGTCTTAAACTGGATTTCAGTGAACGGGATATCAGATGCATGATTATCTATTGAGAAAAAACAACTGTGTAATGAAAAAAAAATATGTTGCATTTTCGAATTCAGGATAGAATGAAGAAAATCTATTTTGGATAGTGGAAATTCGAAACAATTCCACAAACAAGGATTAAACACATTTACAAGAAGGGGTAAAATATTGAAAATACAATGAAATTACTCGTGTCGCAAGAAATTATTCGAAATATAGCATCCTCTGCACTTAATGTTAAATATGCTTGATAACTGCAATGGTAGCTGGCTGTAATCATTTTTAAAAATAGTGCAAGTTCATGAACTCCCCCCCCAAATGCTTCCTAAACACCATTAAATACTAAACTAAAAACTGAAATGCACTTCAGATCAGTCAGTATTTATCTTAGTACTAACTCGAAAATCAACGAAAACCATAGAAATCATATAACAGAATGAAATTACGATAAAACTTTCAACTTTGTTAAAAATGTAAGCATTATATGCCACTCTCAAAAAAAGAAACATCATTGTTCATTTAATTGAATTATGGTTATCTGATATAATTTAAAATGTTTTAATATTGGAAACATAATTAAATGTTAAAAACATTTTCCCTTCAATCTTAGAAATATGAGTTTTCGAGTCATCAAAATACTCTTCCGCAGGAGATAGGATTTTTAAGTTGATTGATCTTTTTCTATTGATCTCAAAAACCAGAGTGATGGTGATGTGTTCATAGATTAAGTTGATGAATGGTTCAAGTGATAATATTTTTTCCTTCAAATCTGAAAGATGGATAGAGTCTTTTTCTGGAGAAAGATAGCTTTTAAGATAAAGTAGAATTTTTTCTACAAGGAACAGACTGAGAAATGTTCTACGCAAGGATTGATAACATTATTGATAATTGATAAATATGGCTATTAGAAGTTTTCGCGGCCTCAGAAACCAATTCGAGTCTAAGTTTATATCCATAAACATCAAGTTGAACATATATAAATCTTTAACCAGGCCTGTATGTAAGTGAATGTTGGACCCTCAGTAAAGCAGAGGTATAAAAGTTGCTCATTTTTGAAAGAAAAATCTTGAGGAAAATCTTTGGACCTATTCAAGAGAACAATGAGTGGAGAGTTATTTACTATAATAAAATTTACATGAAACATGGCATATAGACTGGATCTCTAGGCGGCTGGGTCATTTGTGCAGATATGTGCCGATGTGTTTCCTAAAAAAAAATAACTTTTTTGAAAATTGAAGGGACCAGATGTAGAGGACTACCACCTACACGATGGTTAGACTATGTTTAAAACTATTTCTATTAATTTAATCAACCGATGGAAGGCCATTGTGACTATTAGGGTCATCTGGAGGAGGATCAGCGAGTCAGCCTTGGCGTGTAAAATGCTGTTGAGATAATGAAGAAGAAGATAAATATACTTGCTGTGAAATAGGAGATTCAAAAATTTATGACAAGTACTGATCTTGTATTTTACTATCATTTATTGCAGTGTGGCTTCAAATTTTGTTTAATTTGGAGATTTCGTTGTTTTTCTTTCTAAAATCGAAAGGACAGTGGTTGCTGAGGGGTCATGCTCGGAAGCTCGTGGCCTGCGTTATCCAATCACGGGCACGAAATATACCACACGTCAAGATCCGTCATGTATAGGGGCTAATGTATGCCGCGCTTGTCCTGGCTCCGAATCCTACTGTTGTTATGGAGTTGAAGCTTGGAGAGGAGAGGAGAGGAGAGGCCACCAGCTCAGGTGTAGTACTCCTCACTTTCAGGGCTTCAATAAAAGCCATTTCCCTTTTCATTTTATTTGTGGATTATTGCTCAAAAAAATTTTATTTTATTATGCTTATATTCAACACATACATCTCTTTTCAAACATAATAGCACCATTCGTATACAAATTTTCCTAAAAATTAATGTAAAGAAATCTATTTAAATAAATGAGTAATTTACCTGTAAAGATGGGTTTCTGTGTAGCAGAAATCATTAGACTTTGGAATCAATTCACACTAACTATACATATAAAGCTTAAAATGCTTAGCTTTTATCTTGAATTACAAATTTTATTTACATCTTTTACATTTACATAAATGCTTATGAAATTCTAAATCAAAATTTGATCGTGTATGATGAATTCTAAAACATGGTATTGCACTTAACTCAACATCGTAATCTGTACCGTAGAATCGTGTTTCTCTTTTACTTATTCTCCTTACTGTCGTGTTGGATTCCTCTGTAGAGGGAATGTAGTCAACAAAGTGTCTGGCAGACAAGCCTGAAGAGAAGAGCTCAGCAGAAGGACGTCGGCGTTCTACAGAGAATTCCACCGGTGATATTTTTCAATTATTCGATTAAATTCTCACAGTGTCCAAGCTTCACAAGGGATGTGCCAAGGCAGTACGACTCGTCTGCTTGAGATCACATTGAGAAAATTGGGAAGGGATCAATAGGTTTTTCTCTATTAGTCTACTTGTTGCTTCTCAGTACAACGCAAATTAAAATAACTCAGATTACTCACTAATATATCAAATCACTTACTAAATATATATCACAGTTCTAATATATATATATATATATATATATATATATATATAAATCAATCACACAATTATAATTAAGCAAAAAATCGAAACCATATGAATCCTAGAATACGACATCCCATTTCAAAATATCAATGGCGAATAAAAATAATGAAGATCCAACATTTTCAAACGAAATTAAAATTGTAGAAGATAAAATTTTGAAATATATAACTGTAACCGCGGACTGAGGACCGATAAGTGGGGTTAAACTAGTTTGATGGCGCCAACCCTCGCCTTATTGCAACTTGGTAAACTAATCTGAAAATATCCAAATTCTCAAAAATTAGAAATTTAAAAAAAAATTTTAATACATAAAAAATTAAACTATTCGCCATTGCATTCTGAAAGATATAACATAAAAATGTTAAAATGCTAAGACAACTAAGTGCATAATAAAACAACCATAAAAAATCAAAATTATGCACCGATCTTTGAAATGGTTGTATAGAATGAAAAAACCTCAAAAGTTTGAAAATTCAAATCAAGAATGTAGTATATTCAAAAATTAAATACGTAACAACATCAAAACAGATTATATAAATCATTAAAAAGTCACCCAAAATCATCCTATTAATAAATGAAATCGATATATATATATATATATATATATATATGGAAGAAATTTATATAAAATATAGAACATAACAGGAAATTTAAAAAAATATATATATATATATATCGATTTATTTATTAATAGGATGATTTTGGGTGATTTTTAATGATTTATGTAATCTGTTTTGATGTTGTTACATATATATATATATATATATTTGTATGTATATATATATATTTATATATATTGTCTCGTGAAGGAAATAACTCACAAAATTTTCATTCAATGCTTTATTTTGGGTAAATTCAAAAAGTTCTTAAATCCTTCTCCTCTACTTTATTATCAATATAATTTCATACATTCCCCGTAAATATATCTGTAAAAACAAATAAACATTAGAAAATTTTAAAATATATTGAGTGAAAAAAGTAAGATATATATTTCCCACTATTTAGTAAGTCTTTGAGGAACGTAACAGCGTCATGGACATCTGGAATACTATCGTTAAGAGCGTATCATTTAGAGCAGGAATTTACCAAAATCTACTGAGTTGTTTTCTATTTATTCAAAAAGTTCAAAGAAAGAGGTAAAACATTTTACAAAATAAAAACCAACAATAAAATATAAAATTATATAATTTATTAAATTTTAAGTATATATATATATATATTTATAAATGTGTTTATATATTACTGTTTAAAGGTTTCACGATAAAATATTTTTACCGATTGATTCCGACTTAAAATATTTTGATTCATCCACAAGAGCTGTCTTCTGATTCAGCCAAATTTATATAAACTGAAACATAATTTTTTGAACCAAAAATTTGTTAATATGTTGTTGACATAACAAAATTAAGAAATCACATGCTAAACTTATTCCAAATACTTGAGATCCAAAATTGAATACTTCTGGCCAAGTCATTGCAAATATTTTATTAAAAATACCCGAAACAGTTTCTAAAATTTCTTTTTGAGATATTATAAAATTGCTCTTATATGCAATTATAAATGTAATATATTTGCAATATAATTATTATTATGTGCATTTTATTTCAATAGTAAGGTTGTTTACCTTTTAAATGAAAAAAAAACTACTATATATAATTTAAATGCATTTAAAACTTAGTACGTTTAAATTAAGATATTTCAAATAGTACTTAATAAAATATATTAGTAAGCATCCTTCAATAATAAATTAATAACGAATCGGATTTTTTTAAATGTCTAGGTACCAAAATAAACATTCCATCTAATTAATTTATGTTTTAATTTTTTTTTTCTTTAGTCTTCGGGGGGAAAAAAGAAACGCCGTGCGTGTAAATAAAAAAATCATATCTTCTACTTGAAAAAATATTGAGAAATAATTTTTTTAATACTCTTATGTTATAGAAAAGAATAATAACATTTAAAATACATAATTTAAATTAATTCCAAGAATCGGGACTGTAAAATATTCATTTACGCATCAATTATGCAAGCTGTTTTAAAGGCACGATAAACAGCAATCTAATGAATATTCCAAACCATATTTCTTCCGCGTGTGTGTGTGATACTCTCTATATGCATATTAAGACCAAGGTTGGCGAAAGACACAGAGATAATAAATTTATCCATGCTAAAGCGAAGAGATTTGTTTTCTCATTTTATTAGGAGAAAAATGGTGGAAAATCTCCATTGTCAATCTGCCGCACGTGTTGTACCGGAGTTAAAAAAATACTTTATGAATATTTTCGAGATTAAATTTATGCCGTAGGAATGAATATTCATAAGATATTGATCCCTATCCCAATACCGTTGGAGTTGAAAGCATAGCACCGTGCAATTTATTAAAAATTATTCAGATACGGAAAGATAAAACGGTTTACAAAGCGACAGGGAAATATGATTTTCAAGCTATTATTTTTTTCCGTTTTTGGCAACGAAGTTTTAAATCATTAGGACTCAATTTATGTTAGTATGTTTTGAAAAATATGCATTATTTTTATATACATTGAATCTTCAGTATGTTAATTGATGGTTGGTGTTACGAAACGGATATTTCTTGTTTATTTTAAATTACGATAAAGAACGTTTTGAATAATATCTGTGAAAAATGAATGTATTTTGAAATCTGATATTTTTTAATGCATTGCATTTCACATTAGTGTAAAATCCTTGTTGTGTGCATACATATTTAAAGTTCCTTTTTTGCCAAGACTTGTATTGTTTCAAAAGAAAACACTTTATTTAATACAATTAATTTTAACTGAAATTTTGTTTGTATAGAAATTAATTATTAAATTATTTCATAATTATATTAGAAGAATCGTGCATTTGGAATTATCTCAAAACGTTCAAAGATACATTAAAATAAATGCATATGCATATAATTTCATTATAAATATAATTATAGAAATATTTTTTTTTCATAATGTGTTGATCCTTTTTAATATGTTGTGAAATCATCTGCATAACATTTTTGATGCTGTAAGTAATAATTATAAATATTTTAGATAACTATAAAGCAAAAGCAAGGAAGCAATTATAAAGAAAATAAAAATTAGGTTTTATATAAAATTACAAGCATTATTAAATAACTTAGTATAAGTACTATTAAGAATAATAAAATGGTACTGCTATTAAGAAAAAGTAAAACTGTGTTATGAAAACTATTAAAAATTAAGAATAAATGAAACTGTAATTTCCAAAAAATTATTTTTACTTTATCATTATTAAAAAATTTTAAGTCCAGAAAAAAAAATGAAAAACCCTTACTAATGTGTGCTATACGTTTTTCTTAATTAAACCATTAGTGTATAATTGAATGTAGTAAGAAAAATGTATATTTATAGAAATGCAGTTTCAAAATATTTCCATAATATGTAAGACAATCTAATTCCGACTAAAAAATATAAAAGATAACATTAAGTGTAGTTTTATTTAAATTATACATTTTTTTTTAAATTTCAGCATACACTAATTTTTAAAGATTGACTGTAGTAAATAATAACTTACAATATTGTTTCAGTTAGAAGTCTAATTATTTTTCATAAGATTGCGTACAGATTTAAGAAATCAAATTGAGAGCAGATTTAATTTATTTAGAGTACAAAAAAATGCTAGAAAATTATTTTTTGTAAGAATACAAGAAGTATAAAAGCTGTTAAAGGGGGGGGGCGGATTTTGTTAAAAAAATGTAGTATGAAAAGATCATAAGAACTCCGTATAATTATCATTAATGTTACAAATTTCGAAATGTTATATTTTTAGGTTATTACTTCTTTATGTATATGTAGTGTTTTCACCGAAATCTTTCATGGAGTGAGGGTATCTTTATTTGGTTTCGGTTGAGTAATTGAAGAAACATTTTTAGCACCACATTTTATAGGGGAATACCTATAAAGTGACAAAGCAACACAAACATACTGAGTTGCAACAATGAAGGAAGACGTTAATATGTTTTTTTGTTTTGCCATCTCAGATTTCTCAGTTCTCATACCTTTCCCTACCGGAAGCTTCTAGTACCTTCGATAACCTTATGATTTTCGGCGTTCAATCCGCTTATTAATCAGAATCGATAGCTGATGCAATATTACATCTTCTCACGATGGTTAAATGTTCCTACGTGGCAGTATTTGAGGTGATTAAGCGGGTAAGCTGAAACAACTAGTCCACGATGTCTTGGAGGTCTTAGGATTTTCATAAATTAAACAAAATTCCTCGAAAGAAATTTTAAATGGAAAACCATTACATATGTACTTTAAGAGTGTGGTATACCAAATATCTTCATTCTCAAATCTCAAACACTACCGGCAACACCATAACATTTACTTTCAATGGGTAAAACGATAAAATTGCTGATATTATTATCTTTCTAATGCCCTGCCTTTCTAATCTATCAGGTTTAAATTCTGTTCTGATCTTCCTTTAAATAAATTAAACAACTCACACACAGAACATTCAAAGGAACAACTATGAATGTCCCCTCTGACTCACTCATAGACACTCTCACATTCAGGATAGACAGATACTTTCAAATCACCTATTGTGGAATTTTCTAATATAAAAGCATTAACAGGGACGTCGTAAGACTTCTTGAGGCCCTGGGTCTTTATGCAAAAGCAGACCCTGTACCCCTATGCAAAAGTATGCTCTGGACCCTTATGCAAGAGTAGATCCGGGACCCCTATGCAAAAGTATGCCCTGGACCCTTATGCAAAAGCAGACCCTGTATCCTTATGCAAAAATATGCTCTGGACCCTTATGCAAGAGTAGACCCTGGACCCCTATGCAAAAGTATGCCCTGGACCCTAATGCAAAAGCGGACCCTGGACCCCTATGCAAAAGTATGCTCTGGACCCTGATGCAAGAGTAGACCCTGTACCCCTATGCAAAAGTATGCCTTAGGCCCATACACAGATGTAAGCTCTATATTCGATCCAAGAATGTAAACAGTACATAGCATATGTAGTCAAAAACTCGTACGAACAATAATCCGAAACAAATAAATGTGTATGACTTACAATCGCACAAACCGACTCGAAAGAAGTGCCGCCTAATGTCTGAATGAGTAATGATCAGTGATGCACACAAGGGGTATAGGCCCACTCCCCTCCCCTTCCATAGCTCTTGATTTTTTTTCGACTGTTGATAATCATATGCATATAGTACGTAAAATTTAATTAACCATTTGTTATTACCAACTCATTTTATTAATTAATGCTAGTTATTTATTCAATAATTTACTTTTAAGTGTTTTTTTGTTCCCAAAATTGACAAAATCAGAAGAATATGTTTGGCGGCGTATTGACGTATGATACGAGAATGGAGGACTTTCGATTCTGGATCCACCCTAACAAAATTTTATGTGCGCCACTGGTAATGATGCTATAGGGTGGCAGGCCTAGAAATTTACATAGACGATGGTCATCACATGTAGCCAGTTGACATACATCCGAAATTCCCAGTTTTTGGAGAAAACAAATGGAAATGACATTTCACCGTTGAGACTATTTGAATCATGATCTTATTAAGGTTGAGTTGAGAAAGATATGAGGCCCCTCGTTGTGGCCAAGGCCCTGGGCCCGTGCCCAGTTGGCACATGCCTTAATATGTTCTGTGCATTAAGAATCTTATTTTTGGCTTGCCGCAGGGAAGTTTTCTGATCTGCACCAGCTGTAGGTCTCTGCAAGCCTCTTCTTTCAAATTTTATGATGTTTTATAGGGAAGTCTTAATTCCGGCACCTGGACTTGCTTATGATTTCTTAAACATTTTAAGACTCGTGGACTCTAGCTAGCCTTCATCTAGGCCAAGGAGAATAAATTGTAACAAGAAACAGCTCTGTATGAACTTTTGTACTAACAAGTTTCAATTCATCTCTTCCCCCATAAACATTAAAATAAATCCGAAACACAATTTCTATTCTCCTTCTAATTCTAAATCCGGACTTCTCCTTCGAAATCCTATCTTCCTTTTTGAGAGAGAGAGAGGAATTTTATTCCCAGACGAAGAAAAAAACTACTTTTCTCACCATCTCCTAAGAAGATCTAACAACCCAACGGAAAGGAAGCATTTTAAATTCCACTAACAATTTTGTTTCTTATCGCAAGAACCTATGAAGACTAACAGACACCGTCGTAACGACGATAAGTAGAAGAAGGAAAAAGACTACTCAACTCAACGGCAACTACGGAAACAATAGAAAGGGGTGGGGTGTTGAGTTTTAGCCTTGATGGGAGTGTTGTTTTATGTGCTGAAGTGAATTGAGTGAGATAGGTTGCAGCTGTGCTAGATTTCTTTAAGGGTCTCAATCTATAGGAGAGGAGAAACTGCTCAGAAACATTTGCTCGTTTTTCTTCTATTTATACTCCTTTAGTTTTTCTTTTTTTTTAAGTTCTTCGTCTTTACAAACTGTAATGGAATTGCGTTTCTTAAGAATAAGGTCTTTGTTCTCTGTGTTAAAGCCTTTGCTTCGTGTCATTATTCTATACGGACGGTTTTGCTTACTTCGTAAAGGTTTTCAAAGTTTGTGTTGTCGATTTTCTCTCTTTTTTTTATCCCATTCTCTTGTTTGTTCTTTTGAAATTAATTAGAAATGAATGGACGTGTTTTCTTTTTTTCTCTCTCTTCAGAAAGATGAGCTTTTTGAAAAGAACCGTTAGTGTTTCGAATTTCTTTAGAATGAAAAGCGTGATGGAATTTCGGTTCACCTTTTGAGCCATTTTCCGATGAAAAACGTTTATAGATGATAGGTACAGAGGATGGTACAATAAAGAATTTGGATTAATTAAATTATCTAAAGCTTTTGTAAAATCAAAATTGATAGCTTACATGAAATATGTATATAATTAGGCACTCTACTTGAGAGTCAATTAAAGATAAAAGAGCTCTTTGAAAATTAAAGAACTGTAGTTGGAAAAAAAATATTAAAATACGGAAATAAATAACAAGAAGCATCCCTTTGAATAATGTAATAGCGTTCTAACTTTTATAAAATCGAGGAGTTAACTATTATGAGTAAAATTTAAGGAATTCATTATCCAGATTTAGGCATTTATTGTGATTATCATAAAGAACAATTATGGAGAAATAAGGAAGAATATGTGGAGTTATAATCCCAGAAAAGATTTTAATAGCTGAAAATATCGCTATAGAAGTACAAAAACAATCTCAATATACACTCGATACAAAGATATTTCCGATGAAAAAATAAATACATATTGAAACCAATTTTAATGTAATTTCTTATATATTTAACAACCTTAAACGAACAATTAGTATTTTATCTGATCGCAATATTTGATGAAAATACTAAAAAAAAAATTCTCTATTTATATTCATTTTTTGAGAAGTTACACACTATTAAGCAAAGCATGTATAATAATTTATTCTTTTTTTAAAAAAAAAAGTATTTCAGATTCAGGAGTTACGTTCATTCTGTAGAATGCATAATGTTTGGAGAAAAACATAGGCATGCAATAAAATTTATTCACAAATCCAATTATTTAAAATGGGTTTACAGCAACCTGTTGAAGTTGAAGTTATTTTGAGCACACAAACTCACATGTGTGTGTGTGTGTGTTTGTTTACTATTATTATTATTATAGTATTATTTTTATAGTATCATTATTATTATAGTATTATATTAAGAAATTTGGGGAAAAAATAGCATTGGCAGTTAATAATTTTTCGTTTGAAATGTACTTCCAAAGATTGACACGAATAAAGGATCTAATGATTCAAAACTAACTGAAAAATAGTGTATTTTTTCAAACAAAATAAATTATTTTTTATCTGCTTCATAAGTTAATCGGTAACAGTTTTTCTTAGAATATAAATTAAGTCTTTTTTTTTGTATGCCCTTGCTACGAATGGATTCATCAACCGCGTTCAAACCTTTCCTTCATTTTAAGGAATCTAAGTTTTAAAACAAGTCTAAAAAAATTCAATAAGATATTTGCATGCATTTTCTAACTAAGAATTAAATTGTTCTCTTTCGACATAAGTATAGAAATGTTTTCTTACTTTTTTCGTACGTATATAATAGATAAAGAAATACAAAAAAGTCACTTTGTTTGACTTAAAAATAATTCAGTAACTTATCTTGCTATTGTACACTTGCTAAAATTTAAAAATACAAATTAATAAGACTAATAGAAACGTAGGGAACATCAAAACAAGTATAAGTTAGCTTTATTTTATAAAATACTTTTTTTATTTTCTTTTACTAAAAGATTTCTAGTGAAAAATCCTCATAATTTGATAGCGGAATTTTACTTTTTTTCTCATTTATGATGTAACAAAATTAGCTATTACAAATGAAATCCTTTCAAAAAGGTTTTTAAAATGTACATAACATTTTACTTATCCAATTAATTTAATGCTACATTTTTCAGAGGAAAAAATAAATACCTCTCATAAACATTTATTGCTTTAAGCAAAGGTGGCATCGATAATTTTTTGTGCATCATCACAAATCATATTTCATTCTTAAAAACTGCTTTATTTTCAACAAAACCTTTCTAAAAGGGATAAACTAATTACGTTTTCTAAAAAAAAACTATTTAAATTCATTTTATTGAATTTTTATATGAAATAAAATGTATTCGCATTTGTACAGTTTTTACAATTGATTGTTCTTTAAAGTGTTTCGACACAGCCAACTAGCACAAATAGATTCTTTTGGAAATGGATTGTTGACGTTTACATATAGCACTCTAATATATGATTAAATCAGTGATAAAAAAGATTGCTCATTATGAACATTTATTTTATTTTACCTTACCAATGCCACATACTACAATAGCACCTATTCCATTAGTGCACGTACTGTCCAATATTTTTCGGCAATAGATCTAAGACTAATTTATGCAGAGCACTCGACCAAATGCTCAGCAGTCATAGTCTGACAAGAGTCACACAGAGTACAGCTCGGTGAGTCGGCGATACGAATTCGGTAGATATCTCATTAGGAACACCAAATTTATCTCTAAAAATTGAAAATAAATGATCGTAAGTATCGATATTTTCGTGCACCTATTTTATTTAGTGAAGCCCAGTGGTAGTGTATCGCGCTTCCTCGCCATAGATCCGGGGTTCAAATCGCGGGCTCTCCAAGGTCGACTCAGCCTTTCATTCCTTAAATGGGTCGATAAATGAGTTCCAAGCTTGGTCGGGAACTTAATGCTGGGAGGTTTCGTGTCAGACTGACCACTCGACTGAAACATCTGCACATGCACCCCAACGCCTAAGGTCACGCAAACTGAGATAGGCACAGTAGGTCTTGGCCCCCATGGGCTGTTATGCCCCTGAGTTTACTTAAGTTCAGTTTATTTAATTTAGGAATCAAGCTTTATTTTTTAAGAAAAAAGATGCATGATAATCTGGAAGCATATTTTAACAATCGTTTACTTATTATTTTTCTTGAAAAAATTGTCTTTTTTTCAATGCAATAGTTCTTTTAGAATAAATTAAAGATAAACAAGCAAATAAATTCCTGTATAAATCTCAAATCTGAGATATGTTTCTTTAAAAAATTGTGAAAGTGTGTGTGTGCGCGCACAAATATGCACGTAGCTGTTTTGCGTGAAATAAAATGCTTTCATTTAACAGTTTTATTAAATTAATGAATATATATAATTTTCCTAGTACTTATATTTATCATAAACATTTCAGGAATATAATTAAATTTAGTAAAAATTAGTAATTTAATAAAGAAGAGCATATAATATTAAATAAAAACATAGGGAGTTGTTAATTACTCGAGCAGAATTTCACTGAATAAAAATATTAATTTTTATGGTTGACGCAGAGCTTTGGTGAAGGAAGAAGAATAATGTGTAGAGATGTTACAGTGTGTTAATATAAGACATGGGTCAAAATTGTTCGAAAATATACAAGAAATTCTTATCGTCATTTAACCAAAGCTAAAAAACCTATGAAGTAATACTACTTATAAAAACTAAGAAAATTTTTTAAACTTCATGCTTCCCTATTTTCGTTTCAAATATATTGAACCAAAATCAAGTTAAAAATCCAATTCAAAAGATTTAAACTTTTTGTTTTAAAAATGCAGTCTTTTAACTAATTGAACTTTTGGTATTTCATAAATGTAAGCATTCAGTATCATTTGTGAATCACATTAAGAATGGAAGTTCATTCGTATGATTACAGTAAATAACATCCCAAGCAACTTTGATTCGAAAATTCATTTATTTTAAAGTGTAAAATGTTCAATGTAAATATCTGGAATTCGCTGATAAGCGCATAATATCTAAATTAATATCTTATGTTTATTTCAAGAACATTTATTTTTAAGAGTTGTGGCAGTAATGTTACTTCTGACTCTGTGCAATAAACAAGGACATTTTCACACACTTTATGCATTTTGGAGGAACTTATTAGTAAGTTTCTCGGTGCTTTCCCATTCATTTGATGTTACTTCCGATGCCTCTAACTTAATTTAATGGTTTGAAATAAACTGATGCTTCAACAAATGCATCTCGTCATCTTTATAAATCTCTCTATCTCGTATCAAATGAACCCGAAGATGAAACCTTCTCCTAAGTAATCACTCGAAGCGCTTGTAGGAAATGGCTTTCTAAAAATAAAATCCATGCCTAAAGCCCTCTGCTGAGAATCCTTCCATCAGCGTTAGCACCATCAGAAGAAACCACAGTTTTGGGTATGCGCATCTATTCAAATTTTCCTTCTCGCATTTTCGGGCATATATTCTAATGCGCCATTTTTCAAAATGGCGTCCAATACCACTCTTCAACGGTACTTATTTTTCTTTTCTTTTTGGCAAAAGCACTTCCCACGGAGCTGTGATCATCATTAACTTCATGGCTCTTTACAAAATGGAGAGCTTTTTATTTTCGCATTCCTTTTCTTCTTAAAATAAAAAGGTGGATTTTTGTATAAACAAAAGAAGTTAAATCGCTTCGAAACGATGCCATTATCCACTCGATGGCGTGCCACGAAGGGTATTTCTCTTGAACAGTTTGGCAACAAGAAAGGAGACGCTTTGGAAACTAAGAAGCAAAGAGGAGAAAAAAATACAGCTAATCACTGCACTGTATTCTTTGACGTTTTATTTATCTATTTAAAGACTATTTCGTTCAAAACTTTGTTTGTTCTTTTTGCAATACATACACTCTTTCTTCAGTTTTTTTAGCGTTCATTACAAGAAGGAAATTACTTTTCACGGTATTCCACATTACAATTTGATGAGCTTTTTCTGCTCAAGAGAGTCAGAGGGTGAAAACAAATACTAAGTTACATTTAACAAACTAACTGTTAGCTTAAAATGTATGGTATCAGTTAACTAAATGCTTCTGAAGTCGAATCGAAGAAGACTAAAAACAATTTATTTAATACTTTCTTTTTTTAAACTGACGAAAAGATGAAATGAATATTGTATATCAATGTTTAAAGATGTATTAAACTTTCCGAAACAATTTTAAAGTGTAATAAGCAATCCTCTTAAGGAAGCAAATATACAATTTTAAATGTGATTTTTTTATTGGGGTAAAAAAATGTTCGTAGAATCTAAATTGAATGGCTAAATTAAATTTAAACGTGTGTACTAATGACGAAAATCAATCACTATCGGATAAAGTTCTAAAATAAATATGTTCAAACTCTTAAGTAATGCCAAACGAAACGAGAATTTAACAGCTGAAGTATATATGTTATTTTAAAAATTACGCTTTTTTTAAAAAAATTATTGTTGTGCTGCTAAATCATACTTAGTTTTACTCGTGTCTCTAAGTTATAATTTTCCATTAAACGCAGTTGTGACTGCAAATGATTTCATCACAAATTTTTTTGTTAAGAATTCTTTAATTCTTGTAATTTATACTTTGCTTTACAATTTACGTCTATAAATCATTAATAAAAATGCTGAACAGTACTGTTTACTGTTTTATAGAAAGTTGGATTTGCGCATGCCCACACAATATACAGGGTAACTTTTAAAGTCTTGTCCCTGCTTCTTAACTCGAGAACAGTAATAGTCATTGCTTTAAACGCGGTGTCTCGGTCGAATGTATTGTCTATAAGCTAAAAGTTTCAATCACTACTTGAGCAAACAGTGAAATTAGATTTTTCATTTTGATAAATGGTAAAAGATACAGGAAAAATGTAACTATTTAGGTTGTAGAGCGTCGTCGATGCTGTGTGAAAAGTCGCCTAACTTACAATAATTACAAAAGCAAAACATGTGAAACGGAGGCTTGTGCTTTGCTGAGATATTCAAAAACTGAAGTGTAAAGAAGTGTAAAAGCAAGGGGAAAAGATCCCATTTCGTTCAAAAAACGTTATTGTCCAGCAATACGACGCGTGATTCTTGCTTGAAAGGGCCATAGCATAAATTTCATGGCAACATGCTTTATTGGCTGTGTTTAAAAATTTATTTGTATATTGCATGCCGATCACGCTAACTCCTTTTTCTAGATGCATGAAAAAAATTCAACTACTTTTTGATAAGCAGATAGTATGAATTGCATGTATTATGTAAATATGCGCCGAATGTCATACCTGGTTGGCAGGTTATATGTATAGATAGATAGATAGATACAGAGAGAGAAAGAAGGACATATATACAGAAAGATATATAGAGATGGGTATTTAGATATATACAGATATGTGTATATTTAAATATAGAGTGAAAGATGCAGATAGATAGATATATTCAAACCGTTTTGTTTGTCATTGTTTTGACAAAAATAAAGTTTGCACAAAACTATTTGCATCAATCAATGAACAAACAAAAATAGCATATGAACAATGAATAGGTTCAATAATTTATTGAACAATTAATGAAAGCTAAGTTATTTCATAATCTTCTTCCAAGCATAACCTTTCTACATTTGTGTGAATGCTGTATATATATATTAATAAGGACGCATCATGCTTATTCTTCTCTGAGTAGCATTCTTGCAAATTAACAATGATACAAGTCCCACGTATATTTATTTTTTAAAGCAACTTTATTAGCAATTTTTTATATTTCAGATTTTTGCTTTAATTACCTTAATGAAAAGTTTAAAAGTACATATAATGTTTTTATCTGAATAACATTTTAATAAAAATTGATCGTTTTGGTGTTACATTTTTTAGAAGTCTTTGGAGACAAGAAAAGATCCATCATTCTAGATCTGCCAAATCATTAGGTTTCTGTTTCTAGAAATCGGAAACATCCTATTGTTTAAGAAATGTAGAAGACAAAATAAATTATAATTGAATTAAGAGTGATGTTCAAAGGTTATCACAGAAATAAAACTTGTATTACACAGCAAAATTGCTTAAGATATTTTAAATTTAATGATTAAACGTTCAGCATTTTTGCACACATTACAAGAAATTTATGTAGCAGTTTGACGCTGCTTAATGTTACTGAAAACATTAAACACTTTTCCATTCAGTTTAAGGACTTTTTCAAAATTTCTACGAAAACAAAAGGAAAACTGCGCTGCTGATTAAAGACAAAGATGTATTGTTTTCCCTTTCTGTTCGAAGCTTTTTACAACATTAATTTTATTGCAATACTTACTTCAACTAGATTCCTACTCCGACAAAAGTATTAATGGCCATTTTAAACGAACAGTCATTATAACTGCTTGTAACCCATTGGTCACGCTGCTCTGTTTGGAACAAAGAATTGCAATTATCTGACAAAAAAATGTTTATTGGAATGAAAATTGCCAAAGACCAATGACTGTCTGTATTCAATAAATAAATAACTGACTTTAACGAGCTCTAACGGATAAAAGTTTCAGTCTACCGAAAGAATTTTGCGTCAGTATTTAAGAGGAAAAAGAAATTCCTGAATAACGTCTCGAATTCGAACGGCATGGATTAATTTTGAATTGCCTTTTTCGGTACGAATACCACGTAGAAACGTAAGACGTTTCAGGGAGATAAGTGTATTTTAATGCGAGTTTCACCTGACGGCTCTCAAATGGCAAAAAAGAAAGAAAGAAGTAACAAAAACATAAAGAAAAAGTTAGTTTTTGTTGCTCCAGAGAGAAACGCTGCCACTTTCAAGGGGAAGAAAAAATTACTTTTTATTCGCAGTACGACACACCCGCAACAGAATGTAATGTTTATTGACAAGCATTATTTCTCACTACATTAAGCCGAGCCATAAAACGGAAAGGAAACGACGTATTCTTTTGATTATTTTTTGATTCGCGAAATGCGAAACGACCTAGGAACTTATTTCTTCCGCCTCGTATTCATTCCCTCTGCGTAGCTTTTATCCGCCAGTGCGTTGTTCGGTCAATAAAATTCGGAACAGGGCCAGGATTCCTTTTTCGATGCGCGCAATGATTGGCTGGGAAAAATTTCGGATGTGTATTCCTCCGAGCTGACGTTTTTATACTTTTTCTTTTATAATGTTGTGAATGTGATAAAATCGGAATTGTAGAACGTTGCCTGTACCGATTTCTGCCTTTATATCTCCTTTCGAGATTGTCATTTTTGGTTCCGAGGCTATTTCGAAATGCATGAAAATGTCAAGGTTTCGAATAAAAAGGCCTGCTCTAGATCAAAAATAGAATCTTCCGGTTGAAATATCTTATATAAATATTCCACTACTTTGACAAGTGAATTGTGTAAAAGAGAGATATAAAAAAGAAATTCGAATATCCATAAAATGGAAAGTACAGTCATGTTCACAATTCAATATAAGGCTTTTTCAAAACTTGCTTGGCGTTTATTGTTATTTCTCCTGAACGAAAAGTAACTCGAAATTGTATTGGGATCAATTTTGCTATGCATGAGACCGTTAAAATTCAAAATGATGTTGTTTCCGAATAACAATGTTGGATGTTTGCTTTCAGATAGTAGAACTGTTATGTTTTCGTATTATTTATTGAGATAAGTCAGTTGAAGCGATGTTTTCAAATTGCGAAAATTCTAGTACCTCCCTGTAATTTCACTGAAGCTATCAAATTTGAAGTCAACACATATTGTAAAGAATGATAATACTTTCCAATGTTGATAGATATAATAAAACGAGTAGATTTTAAATTTACTTTTGCATCAGAACAAATTTTATAAAAAAAATAAGAAACTAGAATGTGCTTATGTGCTTTTTCTATTTATTTACCTGAGTATTTTCAACCTTTTTTCGGAGCAGTGTTGAAACACAATAGGAGTTATCAGACACATCTGTGCATTTAATTACATAATCACAATCGTATACTAATGTGCGTAAAGAGATACATTTTTCATTTTTTTTTCTTTGTTATGTTTCGATGACTTTAAGTATGTTTGGGGGTGAGATTTGCGCTTCCACCCTGCGAGAGAGCAATTTGTATCTCAGAAAACAAGGGCAAAGCGGAATTTCATTCTAATTTAGTTCTTACCTGTCGTTTATTGTTACGACTTGCGATGAAGAAGTCCTCTGCCCACATTCACTTTGAACCCCTCACATAAGGGCAAAAAGTTTATTATTTTTTCAGGAATTTTCTAAACAACACATTAAAAATAATAAAATATTAGGATTTTACTGCATTCGACACATATCCTGTATTGTATTGCTTATTAAGTAAGATCCATTAAATTCATCGGAACAGTCTAATTAAGATGGCAATTCTATTCTACGCATGCGTCGTATTTGTTTGTATCACAATTTATGACTTATGAGTAGAGCGTCTTAAACTTTTAAGATAAACTACTTCAAACCGAATTTGAACCAGTAAAACTAGACATTGATATGTTCTGCCATCTGTCCCCTGTTTTGAGTAGGCATTTTGGTGAGGTTTATTGTTGATGTCAGTTTTGGGCAGATACGAACCTGTGGCTCTTTAGATATGCGCGTTAAGCAAACAGAAAGCAGAGTCAAGTGTGGCTTTTTTATAAGGTACTTTATTCCAGTTATTTATAGCTAGCTTTAACTTGAGGCAAGAATGGGTCTCAATATATTTGCATCACACTTAGGGACGTCTTAAGGCATGGGCTAACTAGGCTTGGGCCCAGAGCCTCGGCCACTATGGGGGCCTCGTCTCGTTCTGGATTCAGCCTTAATAAGATCATGATTCGAATGTTCCGGCAGTCAAATGTTTTTTCTGGTTGTATTCTCTGAAAAACTAGAATTTTGGGGCAAGATTCGAATGTTTCAACCGTAAAATGCTTTTACCGGTTGTATTCTACTAAAAACTAGGAATTTGGGACAAGATTCGAATGTTTCAACAGTCAAATGATTTTTTCGGTTGTATTCTCCGAAAAACTAGGATTTTGGGCAAGATTCGAATGTTTCAACAGTCAAATGTTTTTTCCGGTTGTATTCTCCGAAAAACTAGGATTTTTGGGCTAGATTCGAATGTTTCAGCAGTCAAATGTTTTTTCTGGTTGTATTCTCCGAAAAACTAGGATTTTTGGGCAGGATTCGAATGTTTCAACAGTCAAATGTTTTTTTCGGTTGTATTCTCCGAAAAAGTAGGATTTTTGGGGCAAGATTCGAATGTTTCAACAGTCAAATGTTTTTTCTGGTTGTATTCTCCGAAAAACTAGGATTTTTGGGCAAGATTCGAATGTTTCAACAGTCAAATGTTTTTTCCGGTTGTATTCTCCGAAAAACTAGGATTTTTGGGCGAGATTCGAATGTTTCAGCAGTCAAATGTTTTTTTCGGTTGTATTCTCCGAAAAACTAGGATTTTTGGCAGATTCGAATGTTTCAACAGTCAAATGTTTTTTCGGTTGTATTCTCCGAAAAATAGGATTTTTGGGCAAGATTCGAATGTTTCAACAGTAAAATGTTTTTTTCGGTTGTATTCTCCGAAAAACTAGGATTTTTGGGCAAGATTCGAATGTTTCAACAGTCAAATGTTTTTTCCGGTTGTATTCTCCGAAAAACTAGGATTTTTGGGCAAGATTCGAATGTTTCAGCAGTCAAATGTTTTTTTCGGTTGTATTCTCCGAAAAACTAGGAATTTTGGGCAAGATTCGAATGTTTCAAAAGTCAAATGTTTTTTCTGGTTGTATTCTTCGAAAAAACAAGAAATTTTGGGCAAAATGTCAACTGGCAGCATGTGATGATCGTCGTACATGTATAGGCCTGGGCCTACCACCATACACCATTATAACTCATTCAGTCAAAAGACGGCAGTCGATCGAGCTGGCTTCTGCGATTGTGAATCTCCACGTTTATTTGTTTCGGGTAATTGTTTGTACGAGTATTTGACAACGTATGTTACGTACTGTCTACATTTAAGAGTCATAAGTAGGGCATACATTTGTGCCAGGGCCTGCCTTTCTACAGGTTCAGGGCTTCAAGAAGTCTAAAGACGTCCCTGGAGACGCTACAGTAAAACAACAGACTTTTGGCTTAAGAAATTAGCAATTTTGAACCATTTTTGAATATTGGACAATGCACCTCTCTCAGTACTTAACTTGCAAAACGGTCCGCCAAACTATTTAGAGATTTCGAGCTCACAATTTGATTTAATATCCTTCAAACACGACCTCTTTGATATGATAACACGAAATTATTGTTCGATTTCAGGCTGTCTATGCATATTGTTATGAAGTGTGACATATTAGCATTTTTTTTTCAGAATAAGACGCTCTCTTACATTACAAACAGCAACATATTTTACTGTATTGCATATTTCTATTAGAATCATTTAATTTTTGCCGCTATAAAATAAGTTCATAATTCCCCTCCTATGGTACAGTAATTAATTAGTATTTATTCTTTACCCAAAAACATTGTCTTTGATCGTGGTAGTCATGGTAGCGAACACTCGTGATTGGCATTGATTTTGTCAAATCACAGGCTGGATTTATACTCGACATAAACATATCTCCATCTTACAATTTACATCATTTAATTATTTAAATCCATTTCGTTACGTATAACTAACAGAGGAAATTTACCATTACTTGAGTTTCTGTAAGCAATGTATTCGGTGACTCTGTCCTATGTGTATACTCTTATGGAATCACAAGTTGTTATTCTACAAAAAAGTCCCTTGACTCTTAAGCAGAATTTTTCTCAGTAGACACAGCATAAACTCTACTTCTCACACAATTTAATGTAGTTACATTCATAAAGTGTGTGGTTAACACCACGTCACATGTTATTCTCAATTTGCAAACCGCTCTGATTCCTTCTGTCCCCTTTTGGTCAGGAATCTTACACTTCCACTGAGAGGGAGAGTTTCCATAAAAGCACTGATTTTGGATACGGTGATCTTCAGAGAAGTGTAAACATCTGCTTGTTTTGATTTAATACTATTATAAACAATAGTTTCACTGAATTTCATTACATTTATCCTTTAAGTTCTATAAAATATATATTATAAGAACATACGACCATAATTTAATTTAAAAGCAAATTTCTTTCATTATAATAATATTCATATATTCAATATTTTCAGTAAATCATTGAAATTAAGATAATATAAAAGTAAACTATATTAAATAGAATATAATACTAATCTAAATGTCATCTATTTAATCACAGTATTCAAATCATCATAAACACGAACTAATTTATGACGTTTATACCCACGGGTTATCACGAGTTAAACTAATAGTGGCTCTGAGGACCTTTTGTTTTGAAGGTCTGATGCCCGTTAAATATAACGAAACTTCAAATTCTCATAATAGTGGGGTGTGGAAGTTTGTGAAAGAGCACATTATCAACTTAGGTATATCGTTGTAGCTTCACCTTGGTTCAAAATTGTTAGGTCTCTAGCCAATGATTGTGATGCTGAAAAGGATTGCGACGTGATTAAAAAACTAATCCTCTAAATATCATTCTTAAGATAATTTTTAAAAGGATTGAAAGGAAAAAAATAATTGGAAATTAAATTAAGGTCTTGCTTTAATGGGGAACACTAAGAAGTAAAATAATAAATCCCGCAAAAAGCATAAAATGTATTTTTTTTTTTTTAAATTACAAAAGGAAATATTTTTTTCAATAATAACAATATTAAAACGGTTAAGTAAGGAAAGCGATTTATGCAAAGTATAAGCAATTAAATCATGATCAGTGAAATAATTTCAAATACATTTCATATATCGCTCACTGAATCATAAAGGCCATAATAGATGTTAAATTAAGCATTTAACGTTTTTGTCTGAACGTAGATATACCTGCAAAAACAAATCGAATTCAATTCCAGCTCGAATATTTCTCTTACAACCGATAATTCAAGTTATCACACCGGATAATTTAATCCAGTTTGATCGATAGATCTTCATCTCTCAACTGGAATTCATAGTGTTACTCGAGTATCGATTAAAATTATCGATGAGGTAAAAAGAGGATATCGATAAATTAAGAACTTTCGGTGTTTCTTCTATCGATTGCGTGCGAAAGTGTCGGGAAATTTTAATGGAAATACATTTCAAAGTCATTTGTAGGATACATTTTTTTTTTTCGTTTTAATATAAGAAAATATTGGTAATCATGCCTTTATTTTGGTTTTAACAAAATTATTTTTTTTGGAAAAAAAAACGCGCTAAGAGGAGAGATGCATTTGTACCATAATTATAATCGATGATTTTAAAACTATTTTCAACTTGCAATGTTACTGTTTATGAGGGGTTTTTTTACTCATATTAGAAAGAAGCCACTAGTAATCCGTCAACTTCTTTTTGTGTTTTCAAATCTTTGTAATTTTTCCTTGCTATTTGGATATATGCCATCTCCGTTATCTGGTTTACGCTGCTTAACATTGTACAATTGTAATCCTGCATTTTATTATGATATTTTCTCTTCTTATATCACATTATATACATACACATTATATTATATACTTGTATATCCTCCGAAAGATCTTAATAAATCCCTAGTTCTTCTGATTTCTTTAGGCCTTTTACACACACACACTCCAGATTATACATTCCCTTTCTTTTATTACATTTTTACTCATATCGAATGTGAATTTTATAGTCATTATTTAACTTTAGCTTTCTGTTGAAACATTATTGAGAATGAAATTGTATAAGCATGCTTTGGTATTTAAAATAATATATAATCTAAAAGGGGGAAAATGCCTAAGATTGAAATGTAGTAAAAAAAGTTTTCATTTAAGTATACACGTGAATATAACAAAGATATATAGTTACATTAAATTATTTGGTTTTCGTTATTTTTAAATGTTGAAATATTACAATCACAACTATACTTAATTTTCGAAAAGCGATAACCATTTTATCATTTTTGCGCCTTCGAAATGAATTTTTTCTTATAAATAGTATGTACTTCATATTACTTTTTATACATTAATACTAAATGATGCATTGTTTGAATGGTAATTTATTAACATACAGTAGAACGTCGTTTATCTGAATCAATTGGAACCGGACACCGTTCGGATACGTGATTGTTCGGATAACCGAAAACCGAATGTGATCCATGCAGTATATGAAACCGGGCACTATACGAATATTGAAAATCATCAGATGCGGGAAACGTGCTTGAAGAAAAAGCAAAATAGGTGTAAAATGTCGCAATTTTACCTTGATTGGGAAAAATAATCACTTATTTTTTCGCTGTACCATTTTATACCTTCGTTTTTTCAATGCAATGTATCTGACTCTCTTCAACAGCAGTATTTGAGTAGGACAACACTCTGATTGTTGTTCGTACCACACCATAGCTATCTCTAACGCAGAAACGCATCAGCAATGGCTACTTTCGTTGTTGTTGTCCTCGCCTTCATCCGTTTCATCGTCGACAGCGGTGAATGCACGGAAGTCACAATCTCGTCGTCAATTTGCATTTGAAATCCACAATTTTTTGCATCGTATGCCATCCAGGTTTCTACATCAACAGAACTCAACAAAAGTGCACGTGCACACCCCCTCACTTGGAAACAAACTGACCTAATATTCCGCGCAGATGTTCACCAAATCACACACCCCCAAATGTCCCTCACTTTGGTTTTTCCTGTCACTTTTGGCCTCACAGGAAACAACTGTCGAGCATTGCACTTTTCGAAAACGTGTCCGGTCTTTGGTTCGGATATTTGACGCTCCGGATAATAAACGTTCGGATAAACGACGTTCTACTATAATTATTTAAAGCAACACGAGAGAGAGAGAAATAAAGAGAGTGTTATGACAAAGCACTTCTGAGCTTCTCCCTCACTCTTCAAATTTCTTCATATTAATATGAGGATTTTGAGTTCATCAGAATTAATTTTTAGTAGAAACTAATAAATTTCCAGGGACTCTAAAACATTACTCAACTGAAAAATTTCTGGTCCCGAACTAACGACCACCACTATTCTGCTTTCCCCCTTTAATGCAAAACGTATTTCCAAATTTACACGTTAATATGAAAAGAGAAAAAATTCGTTAAATACTTCTTAAGGGTGTCTTCGGCTAATGTTACAGAATAGGACTCAAATTCGGAATATTTTTTTTCAGATATAAAAGTACTCAAACATTAATATTATATTCTGGCTTCACTATTCACACGGTAATTCTTTTCTACACAATACCTGATGAAAAACTGAAAAAAATTACATTTTACACAATGCCATTATTTGAAACCCCATCAGTTGCTTTCTAAAAAAATACGATTTGTTGTTTAAAATGAAAAATGTATTGAATGCCACACAAAAACCGTATAAGATGAATTGAATACTTTTATTCAATTAGAAAAGCAGTGTAAAAAGTGACAAATAATAAACTGTAGAAGTATTTATATATGTACATGTATCTACCTTTATATATTTAACATTTATTTAGTTTCATAACAATCATATACTTAGCATAAAACACTCGAGTAATTTAACAACAACATAATAAAATTCTTGCATTATTTAACATCTAATTAAAATAAAATCAAGAACGCTTACATAATGCCTCAATAAAGGATGAAAACTAGAAACGAAAAACACTAGAAACAATAATAATTAATTATTTTTCGTTACGCGTTGTCAATATAAGCAAGTTTGTTTACCTTGAAATTAATTGAAAATCGCTGTTCCCATTACTAAAATCTACCCCATCGTTTATTCTTAAGTAAAATGAAATTTCCATTCAGTAATGGAATTTTGAGAAAATAAACCATTTTCCGAAATATTTTATGATCTTAATATATCATTAGACATTCTATGTTAATTATTTCAGTTACCTATTTTAATTTTGCCGAATCTTTACATAATTGATGGCACCCAAATAAAGAAACCGCAGGATTTTGGCAATTTTAGTGTATTTCCTTCCTTTGAATTAAAGTTTAAAAAAATTGCCTTTTAGAGATTTAAGTGTTCTAAGTTTAAGACAGTCGAAAATATTGAACTAGTACTTATTTGAAAAATTCCGCCCTTACCTTTTCGTGGGTTCATACAATTTGTTTAAAAGTAATTTCTATTCATTCGAAAGAATATTAATAAAGTTATTAATAATGTAAAACCTATAATAATGTCTATATAAATGTACTTTATATGGAGTCTGATGTGTGTGTGTGTGTGAAATAACTTTCAAAAAAATCAATGAAAATCAAATAAAGAAAAGAGTAATTCGAACTTATGTAAGTTACATAACGCTTCATATTAATTTATTTTAAACTCATGAAATTAAAAAAAATTCCAACATTTTCCAAGATACTCATTCATTATTCAACGTGAAGTTTTCAAATTAATAATTTTTAGCATCCAGTATTGCATATACAGCTGACCGTTTTTTCCCCCTAGAACTTGTAAATTAATAATACTTTAAAACTGGAGAAAATGAGTTGAAAACAATTCAGAATTTCCCAGTTTCTTTATTGGAAGCTTGCTGATATCGTGCATGAGGATCCAGACAACTTTTATTTAATTGTTTTTCATTTCTTTAGATATTTATTAATTTCTGAGCATTCCAAAGAATATTAATATTCATAGCATATAAGACGGGTTCATATACATAAAAAATTAATTATATTTTATGCCTTAATTATTTTATTTGAACTAGTTGTAGTGTCATTAACCTGTAAGAGCCGTGGAAAAAAATAATAAATGCAAGTTTTAGCCTTCTCAAAATAAAGAATAATTTTGAAGTATAAAATTTACAAAAGACGGAAAGAACTTAGGAAGAAATGGGAAAGCATAAGTTGCCATTTTAAATATGGTAAAACTCTCAGCATTTATTTTTAAAATAATACATGAGTTTTTCATGAAGAACCAGAATTTTTTTCCGGTTAAATCATTTTCTTAAATAAAATGCAATTTTATTTTACTATTAATTATCATTAGAAGCCCATTGGCTGAATAGTAGTGCATCGCGCTTCCACGCCACAGGCCCGGAGTTCAAATCCTGGGCTGGGCATAGTCGACTCAGTCTTTCATCCCTGCAGTGGGTAGATAAATGAGCACCAAGCTTGCTTGGGAACTGAACAATGGGTGTTTTGCGTCAGACTGACCACCTGACCGAAACATCTGCACACGCATCCCAGCGACCAAGGTCACGTAAACTGAAAATGCTTATGGGCCAAATTAAAATTGAGTTCCGGTACAAAGATGCTTCAGCTTAATTTTTCCTGAATTGAAAAATAACGAAAGTACTTAAAAGTATTTTTTTTTTCAAAAATGTATTTGTATATTCTCACAAAACTTCAATACCACAATACTAATTAACTTTACAAGCATTGCGGTTATTTCTTTATATTAGTAATAATATTGTCTCTAATCATTTAAGCTTGAAAATGCTTTTAAATTAATATAACGCTATAATAATGAAATTGTCTACTATATTTTTATATAAGGAAGTATTTTGAAGAGAATTGCCAGCTGAATTATTTTCTACGCTATTGCACGAAAACATTTTTTAATTGTATTTTCAATAGCTAACTAGAGTGCAGCTAATTCAAAATAAAACATGATGTTAAAAGGATTTTCTTATAAACTCTTGTTTTATTGTTAATATAGACTTAAATACAGTTTTCGAAAAAAAAAATTAAATTCTGAGTTTAAAAAGAATGATTACACAATTTCAATTTTTAAAAAGTTTAACTATTTACCAGACAAATGTATGGATAATTTTCCTATTGTATTGCAAAAAAATCCTTTTCAATGCCTTTGTCAACGCATATCTTTTGCGCATATTCAGTATTATTGAGTCAATAATTTGTAGTTTTGCTTGAAACTAAAGTTAACCACTTATAGATTTCAAATATTTTCTAAGACAAAAAACAAAGATTTTCAAAATCTACAATTTATTAATTCGTGTTTCAAACTCTTATTTCGAAATTCCGAAATAATTCTAAAACCTCATTTCAATTATTACGTAAATATCATCGAAATGAATTTTTTTTCCTGATGTTTTACGCCATACATTTTACAAGACCATTTGATTAATTGGACTACTTTTTTTCCCTAAGTTTTTCTTACCTAAAACAAAAAAAAATGTAGTTTTCTTCTAAATCAGCAAAAAAAAAAAAAAAAAAAATGGGATATTTCAGTAAGACAGAACGGGAAATGTTTTTTGAATAAATTATTAACTTTGCTACGCACACGAAAAGTCAATAACTTTCATGAAGCTAGTTCTTATATTTTTTAAAAAATTATTTCTACTGAATAGCTTATTTGTATTGATGTTATATTTTTCATATTTTTTAAGGAGACAAAACGAAGCTGATCAATTTTTGGTACATATTATGCGTCTTTTATCAATTCCTACTATTAGTTCACTCTCTCCCTATATACATTTATGTATATATCTTGTTCAAATTTCAAGTCGTTAATAATATACTTTCTATTCATCCACACACACACACAACACATACAACACACACACATAACACACACACAATCAAGTTCAAATAAACTTTTTTAAACTTGTAGTGGATGACACTTGTTGTCAATACAGTTTATTCAAATATTAATTCAGTAATTACCAGTTTTCGACGTCAACTTAGATTCGTCTCCATTGTTGCAACAATGTAACTGTTAAATTAGTGACAAAAGTTGGCGTTGAAAACTGGTTTTTCAGCCAAACTAGCCAAACCGGGTGTGTATTGTTACAACAATGCAGACAAATCATGCTCTTTTTTCGATTTCTACTATTAGTTCACTCTCTCCGAATATATATATATATATATATATATATATATATATTGTTCAGATTTTCAACCGTTAATAAACTACCTTCAATTCATCCATTCAAAATAGGAATTGACTTAATTTTTTTTTATATTACTTGTTTTTAAAAGCGTTGCTTTCTTGTTAGTGCTGACATTTTTTTATTTTTTTGATAATCTGGACTGATTTTATTAATTTATTTTACAAAATTCTTTGTAACTATTGCATGATGTTAAATAGGAGTTCCAAAATATTGTGCAATTATGTATGATAAAAATGCAAGCAATTTCAAAATTATCCTTTACATAAGTCCATAGTGGTTTTTGCAATCAAGGTATAAATAAAGCAATATACAAATAATTGCTGGATAGATTTAATTTACCTTATATCGCATATATTTTGTAAATACGACTACCCTCAAGAGTCTATAGTTTTATTATTAATCTTTAGACACTTTTTGTAGTAACATTAACAAAGGCTTAGAGTTTTATGATTATTAAACATCTGATTTAAAGTTTATGAAATTTAAAATAGCCTGTTGAATTTTGAGCCAGTTTTAAATACGAGTACAATTTTGAAACTGTTCTTTCAAATTTCCTAATTAGTCACTAAGCAATTATTCACACGTCATCTTGGTTCTTAATTTATTAAGCACTTCCAAACAATTCAAATCGACACATTTTTGAAAGGTAGAATTCCAATTTTCCGACTCGCCAACTTCGAATAAACTAGAAACAAACTTTTTTTCCCCTCTCACTAACTGAAACTACCCAATTACAAACAAGCACCCCTTCGAGATCGATAAATTTTCCAAAAGGATGGATTGGACTCTTTTGAAAACAGAGAACAAAACTCGTTTCCATCCAATATTACGAGTGTGGTCCCGGGTGATATTTTATTATTCCTCTCTCTCCGGCGCAAATGACAATAATTAAGAAGGCCTTGCGAGGAAATTGCCGCGCCGATGAAGTTCCGCGGAAGTATTTTGATTAGTTCGCGCGTGTTTTCGAGGCCCCGACTGTATCTTTCTGGCAAGCTGCTTTTGACGTTTCATTTATTTCTTTTGGGAAGATAAAGTTAACTGCCGCTTACTCACAGACAAAACGCTTCACTTATTTCACGAGAGTCATGCGGGAGTTCGCAAATGCAAAATGCCCAGAAGAGAATATTGAATAATCGAGTCAAGTTTATGCTGTTTAGACTGTTTATTTAAATTGTTATTCTGTAAACAAATGAAGTAGTGGATATGAAATAGTTTTCTCTACTCTTTCGGTTCCAAATTTCGATTATGTAAATTGAATATTTATGTTGTTTTTTAACAATGCATTTGTCCATGTGAAATGTGAAGTTATCTATTATAACTTCTACTTTTGTAATATTACTTCTAACATTACAAATTGTGGTATATTGGAATGCTATGCCGTAGGGCTTGCATTCGAATCCCGGAGAAGGCATAGATGTTTGTAAATGTATAGTGCTTTCGCGGCAAGGGGGTACTCTAAACAGCCGTAGAGCCACAAGCACTCTCGTGAGGTTGGTGGAAGGGAAAGACATATGAGAGCCCCTGACCACCCCGAAGGTGTGTTCCCTCCCAAAACTGGGGTGGACACGAGCCATATTGTACTATCACCTGCTTGGTGCTGAAAGTAACGGATAACGACAGGCGTACAATCTGTGATGAATTTCGTGAGCCTCGATCGGGCACGCCCGATCACACAGGTGGCATTAGCAACAACAACATAAATTGATATTACACGTTCACAAAGTTTTAAAAAAATATGAAATATAAATAAAATAAAAGTTTCTTGCAGATTATCATAAGTTCAGTTATTATTGACTCGTATTTATATTTAAATTGTTGCGCTTGTATTGCCTATAAAGCAGTTTTGTCCCATATACATTTGAAATATTTTTATTTTTATCCCTCCCCTAAATTGATAAGACCGCGGTATCCTAGTAGTCGTGGTCGTATAATTAGCGTTGTCGAATCACGGGCTTGAGTAATGCCACTGAAGATCCACCGTGTACAGGAAATTGTGTTAAGGTATTGTGTTAATTCGGTTGTGACACAAAGTCCTTACATAGATGATATATGAAAGTAACGAGAGTAGGGTGCCATCTCAGATGTCGTCTTCGTCACTTGACCTGGTTTAAAATTAACCAGAGTCTGATTTTAGTCAACAATTACTCAACCTCGCCCGTCTCCCAAGTGCCTCTACTTTTAATTAAATACTTTTAGCAGCGTATCAGTTGACATCTTCACATGATCGAGAAGTTCAGCATTACGACATTTGTCAATAATATTCTTTTTGTAGCTTAAAAGTGCATATAACTCAAGATCAAATCAATAAATGTCCTAGTCCACAAATATTTGTTGTTGTGTTGTTGTTTCTACTGCCACCTGTCTGACGGTGTCAGATCGAGGCCCACGAAATTCATCGTGGCAAGGGGCTAGATGTACGCCTGCGATTAGCTTTTAGCACCATGCAGGTGAAAGTACGAACTGGTTCGGTTCATACACGATAAATGACTGCTCCACCTATCTCCACCTCCACAATTTAGGCATGGAACTGGAGTGGAGAGAAATATTCTCCAGCCCTCTACACCCGTTGTTTCTGCTGCGACCGCCCACAAGACTTTCGGACCCACTGATTTAACGATCACGTGCTCCGTGGGTACTCGGAGGGTATTTGGTGACATCAGGCATCAAACTAAGGCCTTCCGGTTTCGTGTCCGATGTTCTAACCACTAGGCTACCCACGGCCCCACCACAAATATTTAAAAAAAGAGCTATCTCTTTTTAAAACAAAAATATCTTATTTTTGGAATAATTTGTTCTCAATCTTATTGACGTAAAATATTTCTATTGTATGTAGTAGTTTTTTAAGCACCGCCTTTTTCCCTAATGTCTGTCACAGATATTAGTCTAGGCTCTTGGAACACAATTTGAAATAGTAAAAAAATAAATACCTTTCTCAAGATTAAACTTGATTCACGTAGCTATGGCATGCTTATCAATTTAAAATACTGCATAGTGTTAAATTTTAGAGATATTTTCTAAGTGTTAAACTTTTATTTTAAAGGGTATAAAATAAAATTTTAAATTACGAATAAAATGTCTTAACACGTAAACCTTCCTACCTAATTTTAGAAGGGGAAAAAAACTCTGAAGAATTTTTTATTTAATTTTTAAAATGCTGACCTAGCGCTTAGATATTATCCCTACTGTAAGTAATTTTTCTTTATGTAATAATGAAAAAAATATTGAATCTATGTGTAGACTTAAGTAATTTAATATCGCCCCCATAAATATATAAAGAATATATAAATACTCTCCCTTTCAAAACAGTACTAGGATACTTTCTCCTGTTTTTCTTAGTAAACACAATGCAACAAAAGTTTCTTTTTGGTTTGCATGTTTTAATATTCTGTTGCACAGAGCTTAATTATTAGGAGAAACTGATTAATATGTTTCTAAGAACTTTAGCTGTGAGTCTCTGTATCTTTTCAACAAAAAAAAAAGAAGATCTGATGGATACTTTTTCTTCTCTATAAACGATTTTCAGCATACAAATTTTTCTGGAATTATTTGTTATGATAATTGGATAGTTTCCCTTCCTAGAAATTGCATTACAACTATTGATTGCATTCTTGGTATACAACCTATTTATTTTGCTGTCATATCAATGGGAAGCGTTATAAAATGTATTGAATGTAATCACATTTTCTTCATACCTAGCTATAGAAAAAATTAAGTTCATTAAAAATAAATTCATTTTTTGACTGAAATACTTTTAAAAGAAAATCCCTTTAACGATGCTATTCGAAATGTCTTCTGAAAACATATATTTTGCTTTTTTAAGAAATTTGACTTTCCTTCGAACAAGAATATTGATACATTGATATTGCTTATAGTAAAGATTTAAATATATTTTATCCAGATCTTCGAAGCTGAATATGTAGTAAATACAATCGAGATGTATCGAGAAGTTGAGAAAAGAAAATGAAAACAAAAACAAAACAAAGAAAACTTTAAAATTATTATTCAGTCTTCTAAGGGAAGATAGAAAGACATTAAAAGCTGCAAATATATATTAAAGTATTTAGTCTCAGAAAAATATCATTCTTAATATTTAAAAAAGTCTTTCTAGAGTATGTACGAAATTCTACATGCAACAAATATATTCTAGAATTGAAACTCAAAAATTTGTTACTAAGTTTTCTATTTTTAATCTTCGATTACGAAATCATTTTATAAATGAAATGCTATAGATTTTAAGGAAATAAATATATTAAGACGAGAAATATTTATAAACAATATTATGTAAAATAATTGAAACATCTCACAATGCATTTAGAGAAGCTGTAATTTTTATATATATTTTTATGCCACTACTTTGAAAGAATGTTTTTCCTTTTTTGCTGTTCTTCTTACACTTGAAAAGTAATTATCTATAATCTTATCTGTAATATTTTTTTAATACGCTAAAATATTTAAAATACAACTCAGAGAAAGGAGACCAATTAAAAAAAAACCTTTGACTAATGTATACAAAAGAATTAAATTTACTCTAATGCATGATCATATAATTTCATTTAAATGAACCAGTAGCTCTTTGGAGCAAGCTCACACAAATTATTAATGATCCAGAGAGATACATTTTTTCCTTACTAATTGAAATCAGAGCGCTTGAAAATATTTCAAAAACTAAGGTTTACTTTAAAATATGCATTAAAATAATTTATTGAATACTCCCTAATTTGATTTATTATCAATGAAACGGATGGGTAAAAACCAAATTGAAAAAAAAATACGCATTCCTACATAAAAATTACGTGTTATTTTTTTTTTCTCTTTTGAAGTAAATCAAAAAATGCTGCAGTTGAAAACATTTAAATAATTTTTATCACAAAAAACTATTTAATTGAGACTAATGATAACAGTAAACATGTTTTTTAAATCCTGCTGATATAGTAAATGTAAACTTTAAATTCCACAACAATAAAATTACGAATTAAGGATAAGAAATCCCAATTTTGTGTTCTTGAGATTGAGCAGGAAATTTTCTGGATTCAGTAAAATGAAATGTAACATCTGCTGCCAAATTACTGCGATAATTCCTCATAAACTCTAAACGAGTAAAACACAACTCGATTTCGGTGCACTTCCTAAACTCTGCACCCTTTAATTACTCAGAAACTTTAAATAAATAAACCATAATTCGTCCCTGAGAGAGATTAAAACTCCTCACGTACACCCCAAGCTTTCAAACGGTGACCTACTTTCCATAATGGAAAGAAGCTCCCTTCGGCACCTTCGGGGGCTTACGTCCCTCAAAACCCAAATACTCTTTCATACCCCCTAATGGCGATCATAGCTACCTCGGCGTCTTTTTACTATCGCATATATCTTCGTAAATCTCCCAGGATGCAAATGAGAACCCTCCCAGACGATTTCAGCGCAGAACCCTAATTATCGAGGGTAGCTGTGGGAGGATCTGAAGTGAAGAGAAGAAAGGATTATGAACTCCTAGGACACTGCTACCAAACTCTAACCAACCCTCACGAATTCTGTGTGCTCCCCGAGGATTTGTTTTAATACTTCCATTCTCCAGTTGGCAGTAGCGGAAGTTTGAGTTCTAGAAACTGTTCTTGGGAACATTGGAAGCAGTGCATTTCAGGAAACTGCTGAATGTGCGGTATAATCTAAGGGTTGGGCAGGGCATTGAATAGAGTTGATTCTGGGGATATTCGCAGCTATAACGGAGATAGTGATTTCGGTTTCATTTTGAATTCCTTAAAGGGTTTTATTTGAGGCTTTGAACTGAGGACTTTATTGCTTTCCCTTTTCAAATTAAAAGAATGACTCCTATCTTTTCAGAGAATAGGAAATTAATATTTTTTTCGTAAGTTTTAGCTTTCGATAACTTTATGAATTATTTTAATTTTGTTGAGAAAATATAATTATAAAAACGCTTCTTTATGTAATGTTTTGATTTAATCCATTATTAGATAAGGGAGAAATCATTGAATAAATTTATTAGCTGAAAAAGCTAATATATTCATATTTACTTTTAGTATGTATTTATTTTTGTCTTATTCTGGCCTTATTTTCCTTTAAGCAACACTTGAATAATTTTACGTTAAATTTGTATGGTTGAATTTAACTAAATTATGTTTACAGTAAGTACTCATAGCTAATAATAGACTTCTCTCTAAGGTTATTTTATATTTACTATTCATATAAATTTAAAATTATAATTAGTGTAAGATTAATCCATGGTGTGGTGTGTGTGTATTAAAGTTCGTATCGACCAGTTTTGTAAATACACTTATAATATCAGTATAAAATAATAAAATACATTATAACACTAATATGAATAATATTATAATTTTTTTAAATAATATGAATCGATAGGCTTAATATAGTAAGAAAATTTATTTAAATGATGAATTTTAAGCAAATAGCAATTTATTTTAAAAATAATAATATTTTTATGAACATAGTTTTTAACCTAACAAATTTAATATATTTATTCTTACATTTCTTTATGTCATAATTTTCCTGTCACGGAATTAAATTGAATAATAAAACAGTATTAGATATTATTTGAGCACTGTTATTTAATAGTTCATATTACTGAGAATAAATTATATTAAAGACAAATTATCTTACGCTGGTGTA
This sequence comes from Trichonephila clavata, assembly GCA_019973975.1. Taxonomy (NCBI): domain Eukaryota; kingdom Metazoa; phylum Arthropoda; class Arachnida; order Araneae; family Nephilidae; genus Trichonephila; species Trichonephila clavata. The sequence goes on from BMAO01024080.1 coordinate 138,812, forward strand.
TAATCTTTGAAATCTTAAGTTAGTATACATATTTTAATTAAAACCACCGTTGCGAGTAATTTAATTATAAACAGAAAGTAATAATTTAATTTCAGTAATATCTAAATTATAAAACTGGAGTTTTAATTATATTGATTGTGAGAATGAAAAAAAATTTCTTCTTTTAAGAATTATAACAAGATATGATAACCTACTAATTTATATTTTATTTTACACTTAAACCCATAGCTTTGGATAAACAATTTTTATTAAACTACAACAAGTTTTGTGTAAGAGTTTACTTTTATCCTGCTTGTGAGTGCAAGGAGAAATAATGTTTATTACACTCGCATTGTTGAAATATTATTTATTATAAATTTCACAGTTGTGTATTTGAGAACTATTAAAATGTAGTTAAATAATCAGATTCATTTTTAAAAATTAATTTTCTATACATTTTCAAGTTTTAGAATGCACATTTCACGAAATTTTTCTCAAGTTTCACAAGAGGATATTTTTTTCTCATTAGTATTTTCCCTATAGCAGTGTTCCTCAAACTGTCAATATTTTTGACCGAATTTTTCAGTCATAATTTTGACTGAGCCTCTCCTTCCTCCAATACAGTAACAATGTATAGATTTTAATAATAATGTACTTAGACGCTAAAGCTGAAATGCGGCCTCAATTATAAACCCACAAAATATCAAGCTAAGTATTAAATTTTGTGCTCGTTACTTTTAAGTAGTTTACTTGGTGCTCAAAGCTACGGCTAACAACAGGCGTACAATCTAGCCGGATGCCATGATGAATTTCGTGGGCCTCGATCTGACTACGTCAGACAGGTGGCATTAGCAACAACAACAACAAGTAGTTTACTTTAAAGTAATACAATAATTAATATGTTACATTTCCTTTCTGATTTTTATATTGAAACAGATTGTAATAAATATGCAAGTGTAAACATGTCAGAACGCATTTTATTTTTTGTTTCCTTCAGTAAATTAATAATTTTTTTTTAAATAATCGTTTATTTTCGACTTTTTAAAGTACTCGCGCACTCCACGTAGGGTTAGCCCAGTTTGAGATGAGCTACCTTATGTGCAAAATGAAAAAAGTATTTAAAAATATAGATAATTATTTTACAAAATTCATCATTGGTTGATGGTGCCAATAGCACTAAGGTCATAGAACTGAATATTATTTTAACATCACAAAGTAATTTGTTAATATTATACTATATTATATTACTTCTACAACAAACATTAATAATATTTTAATTTGTTCTGATTCATAATTCTTATAGATTTCAATCAGTTTTTTGTGTAGCTTTTTATAATTTCTCATATTTTTTCTTACATATTCCACGTGTTCAAAGTCTTCTTTATTTAATGCTTCTAAATTTAGTTCAATGTAGTAAAAAAATATCTGAAATTAAATTTGAAGTTATGTATAAATATTTTAGAAGGTTCCTTACACATCATATTAAATTTCAACAAAATAAATTCTCCCAAACATATTTCACAGATTTACCATAATTGAGATATATGACGGAAAAATAGAGGCATTCAAACTTTCGCCAAAAATCAAAACCAGGCCATGACGATTTGCAACGATTACGATAACTTTTTAGGAATAGGAATTTCCAAATCGATTCAGAAATGAAGGTATATATGAAATAGAAAAACCGAAAATGCTACTATTTCATTCGAAATTGCAGAAAGACGGCATAAAAGTGAAAAATATATAGCACGAAATGTATTTCTTATTCTGAAACCTATCATCCACCGCAGAATAATTTCATCTCAAAAATATACCTTTACCTCATTCCTATCAACCACTTCACATTTTTTCCGTCTTCAATAAGAGAAAATGTCACATAACAAAAAAAATGAAAATTCCACCGCTTTATAACATTACCATCACAATAAAGTGATGCGGGAGACTCCACTAGCAAAAAAAATAACCATCTCTTCCATGAAATATTAATGGCGGCTGTTAAGGTTTTCCAACTCCACAAAATGGGGCCCCTTTCGTAAAAAAATAAAGCTAAAAGTAAAAGAAAAAGAAAATAGCGAATCCATTTTCGAAAGGATCAAAGAAAATAGCGAAAAAGGGGTTCCTCTCCCTTTTTGAAAACTTTTTCGAAGAGTCCAATTTGCGTTGCTGCTTAGGTCATTTAAGAGCTGTATTTTTAGACCCCAAATAGATCGTCTGTTATTTATTCATCCACTCCCTCTTATTTCTCTATTGATAGGTCGGTGGCTGTGTATAAAATTTTCTCTTCTCTTCACTTCACTTAAGGGAGAGAGGAGCATTCAAACGAGAATAATAAATTTTCGCCCGCAAGTAATCTGCAGTATAGACTACATAAAGGTAATGCATTTAATATGAGCATATTAAAAAGGAAAAACTTTCGTGAAATGTTTTCAGATAATAAATACATTATGAAGTTTAATAAATATATATCAATATTTATTTATTTATCACTGAAGTAGGGCGAGATTATTAAAAATGTACAGTTTCAACAAGCAAATAATACTTAGAGCTTAATAAATTGACTGGACGAAATTGTGGAGATAAAGCGTACTCGAGCGCAATCTCTACAATAATGCAAGAAACATTGCGTGTTTAGATTGAAATTTATATTTTTAAATAGGAAATGCAAATACAAATCATGCATGCTAACGATGAATATAATCTTATTTATTCATAAAATTAGTTATTACTGCACCAGTTTTGAGTATATTTGCATTCCTTTCGTTTTGTTTGTAAATATTGTTATGGATAGAATAAAAGTGCGTAGCTGTATCCGTAACTAATTTATGATTTATTCATCAGTGAGTTAAGTGGCTACTTCCTAATTTTGGCTGAAGTTGTATGTATGAATATTATAATAAATTTCAAAAACTCATAGCTTAATTTAGAAATATACACATTTTTTTTTCTTTTGAATCTTCTACTAGATCTGAAATTATTATATTTTTTAATAAGAAGTAAATATTTATTTTTCATTCAAATTTCGAAGATATTTTCATTTGCCCTTAACGCGCGCGATTCAAGTCTTTGATGCATAGTTCAGTATTTTCCATATTATTGTCTTATTCTGGTATTATTTTATAAGATATAATCTATAATATGTTAAATATGCATTGATTACGTCAATGTAATATAATTCTTGCCAGTGTTGTACTTAACTCTTTTTGCACTTAACCCTGTTGTATACAGGGGAAGGTTGCGTGGCCTGAAAACAATGTTTAAACCAGTAATTTTAGTTTCTAAGCCTAAGAGTTTGTTATTGCACTGCTGTGGCTAACTTATTTTTGACCATTACTGTCTCTCTATGTATGTGTATGTGTGTGTGTGTGTGTATGTGTGCGTGTATTTATTTTTAATATCTACTGGAGAGACAAATAACTTGAACCTTAAATACAAAACAATCGTATGCGTATTGGAAATTCAAAATACAGGTGCTGCAGTATTGCAAGCTAAGCTAGCTGAGGACAGCTTTTATAAATGTGAGGTTTAACCAATTTCCTGGTTAGCCAAACTTACTCTTTTCTGTTTTTAACACTAAACAAAATCCTTTTGAAAATAATGTATAAAAGATCTATATCCATTGCAAGTGCATAGTTTTTAAATGTTAATAACGAGAAAGTTTTATGAAAAGAAAATGAACTAAGCTAAATAAACAATGAATATAATAACTCTCATCACTTATATTTTTAGAAATATTTAATTTTTAATTATGAAGGAATTTTTTACGGAATAAGTAATTCACGAATTTCGTGCAATAATTTACTAAGAGAGAGAAAACCTCAGAATTATATTCTTCGTACGTTTGGGCAAAAAAATTATCTTCCTCCCACTCCGCTTTGATTACTAAAGACCCGAATATATTTGTTCTTGACTGTTGCAGAACAAAACTGAAGTGGTGTATAAAATAACGCTTATCCTATCCATACTGTAAAGGAGAAGTAAAAAATAAAAAAATAAATAAATAAAAATGGAATTGCGGTATTTCTCGATATATGTGTCGAAAGTGCGGTGAGAAGAAACGGAAAAGGAGGACCTTTTGACAGCTAAGGAATTGTATAGAATTCAGGTGGTAAAGGAGACAGTATTTCTGGGTAACTCTTACATACATCTTTTCGCTGACATTTCACATTTTCATCTTTGAGAATGATCTTCAATTTTGGAAAAAAAGTAATACCGGGAGAGGGGGGGGGCTATCCTTAAGGGACCGATGTCAAATTCCTTTCCTACACAATTTTGATATCGATACGCTAGTATTATTTTAAAACTGAAGAGCTACGCTTTCCGGGAATAAAAGGAAGTGCTTGGTTTGTTATGCAGTTGGCAATATTTTGTGCTGTGTTTTTTACCGATGTTGTTGTTTCTTAATATATTATTTGTGAAACATGGCAATAGAAAGGAATCCTACAATGCAAGATTTAGCAAGATAATTCCTTTTTTTTTATGAAGCATACAATGTGTCTTTTATCGAACCTTGTAAAAAATTGAGACTGAAATAAACTGTCTATTATTTAATCTATTCCCGACTTTGTCTGAGATGGCTCGAGCAGGGGAAATGTACCCTCCTGGAGCATACTGAGGGTAGTTTGGTCCCTGGGAAAAGTTACAATGTACAATTGGTCTTCCACGAACGTTTTCACATGTGCTTTTTCTGCTTTTGAACAATTGAAAAGTACCACACATTCAGTGGAATTTTCTGCAAAAAGAGGACGTTTTTCTGCTGAGCGCTCACCTTCACCTTGCCTAAAAAACACTTTGTAAACTACGTACCCCAACAGAGAAGAAAACTAATCCAACTCGGCAGTGTATTTTTTTGCTGCTGAATGAGAGCAGTAAAAAGAATAAACAAAAGAGAAACATCCAAACTAGATCCTACTGTCCAGATTTCGATTTTAGGTTATGTGCAGTACCATGTTTTCAAATTTATCATACACGATAAATTTCATTCAATTTGATTCAAAATTTCATAATCGTTTATGTAAATGCAAAAGATGTGAATAAAATTTGTAATTCAAGATAGAATACCTAGTTTTAATCTTGAATTACAAATTTTATTCACATCTTTTGCATTTACATAAATGAGTGAATTAATTTATGCACAAATAAGATCAATTCTTATAACACACGGATTGAAATAATATGTATAATTTGTGTGAATTGACTCCAAAGTCTAACAATTTCTATTATACAGAAAGCCAACTTTACAGGTAAATTACTCATTTATTTAAATAGGTTTCTTTGGATTAATTTTCAGGAAGTTTTGTATGCGAATGGTGTTTTTTTGTTTTTAAAGATACCTACGTTTGAAAATAAACTTAGAGAAAATTGACATTTTTTGATCCATGATCCAGAAAAAAATGAATCCAGAAGAGTTTAACAGAGTATGGATTTTATATGAATATTAAAATCTGAATTCGCAAAATAAAATGAAAAAATGTATTTTAAGAAAAGAAAAACTTATAAAATTGGATCATAGACGTTGATGTACCTCATAAGAAAATTTTATAATTCATTGCATATTGTATCGTAATTGTACACCCCTAAATTGAATAGAAAGGTTAAGTAGAGTGATGCTTAGTTTGAAATGTACTTTAAAATAATATTTTACTGGATTTGATGTAGTTTTTTTTTTCGTATTCGACTTGCTTTCTAAGAAGAATGTGGCCATACATTATTCTGAACACCGAAATTTTTGTTAGATAAAAAATTATGTTGTGTGTAGATCCTTTATCTGATGAAAAGGCTAGGTGGCGTGGTTGGTTTGTCGCTGGCCTTTTCCTTTCAAGGTTGTGGGTTCGACCCCGGCCCAAGTAGGTATTTTTTCATGATGCAGAAAATCGACAGCGTCCATGTCGTATGATTATGCGGCATGTTAGAAAGTCCTCGAATGCCATTTGGTTCGGGTGCTCTTGGCAAAATTCCTAAGTACAGTTTCGCATCATCAGAGCTCAGGTGGAAACTGGGTGTGCGAAAATTACTTGCAGCAAATGATACCGCCTATATAGTGCCGCATTAAAAACTGATAGCATCTTTTGGGGAATGTACTAGGTCTGTGTGTGCAAAGTGAAAATAACAATCCCCGTAGCCCCATTTGGAAAAAAAAGGGGAAAAAAGATGAGTTTTTTTGAGGGGTAAATTTTAAATATTATTGCAAAATTTTTTTATTTAAAAGCAGTTGTTATAATGAAATGACAGAGATATTAATGTTTATAGAGTTGCATTATTATTATTATTTGGAAATTTCTTCACAAATGGACTGAATTACTATACGACTGGTTTGAATGTTTCAATCTTTCTTATACTGTATAAGATAATATTAAGAAAAAAAGATCTAAAATAAAATTACTATGTATTTTAGGTCATCAATCCTATTCTCAACAGAAATAAACTGAATGAAAAGTATAATTATAATAAATGTATTCTTTTGATTTATTTGGGAAATAAGTTAAGTAGAACAACTGCCACCCTTCTTTATTTACTGATGATCTTTTGATTTTCAATAGGATGAAAAACTCAATTGTTTCAATCAATGTTTTAATAAGCATTAATGTTTCAAAGTATATAGAATGGCATAAATACAAAAAAAAAAAAAAAAAAACATAATCGTCAAATATGTTTTTGAATTTTTTCCCCCACTATGATAATAATAAGATGGGATATATTAAAGTGAAACAAATCTTATACTTACAAACTTAAAACGACTTTCTGCAATATAATATATATGTAAAGCATCATATCAATGCCAATCCCCGCTAAAAATAGTGTTCACAGCTGTGTAACAGGCTGCCGATTTATAGGCTTACATTGACACCACGAACGGAAATCCACTTTTTTCTAAACCCTGTTTTAGAAAAAAAAATAATAAAATAGAAAGGAAAATACATTATAAATTCGACTATCAAGCACATATTTCAGAAAATATCAAACTTTAACTATAGGGAATAGACCATATATATAATTCTAAATCAAAATCTAAGTAGAAGTAAGAAAAAAACTAAAGATGGTTAACCGATGCATAAAAAAAGGTTTCCATGCCAGCTTATATGGAAAAATTCGCTCGTGCGAAAAGTGACGATTACGAGAAAGGAAAACTCTAGTCCTCCGAGACATTTTTATTCCCGCAATACACTACATTGTCAAAAACTTTGACATCAACTGCGACTTATGATAAGTCACTATTTATTAAAATAAATCACGTACAACAACAAATCTCAACTTTCATTCTCTCCCCTTGCCTGTCTTTCCACCCTAAGCAGTTTCGACATGTTCAGGCAAGTCTGAAGCATTAGCATTAGATCACGAGTATTACGTTCTTCCTTTCCCTGGAAGTGTGTCAAGCCGACCCGGGAGGAATGGAATTTGTAGTTCCCAAATCTCCCTGGACAGAATTTCTAGTGAAAGAAAATATTTCCCGAGAACACCTGGTCCATCCCTCTCGACGCTCCGGGCGATCGCGTTCGGAAAGAAAAAAATTTTGAATAATGCCCCGTGGAATTTTTGAATACATCTTTCAAAAATATTCATGACTTTCCTAAGACCTTCCAGAAGATGATAGAGAAATCTGCGTGGGTGTTTTTTTTTTTTCATTTATTTATTTGTTGCTGTGTATTTTCGCAGGTGGGGGGAATGTTGTGCAGCGTTTATGCAAGGGGAAGATAAGACCCGGATTTGATGGACGTGTTTTGTTGGGCGTGTTGGATTTGAGTGACGGATTATTTATGTTCGTAGAAACGCGTTCCACTGTAAAGAAGTTGAAATTCCATTTCCGTAAACTTCCGAGATACTGTCTTTATAACTTATGGCTACAGCTTCAATATTTTTGATGCTGTTTTCCTTTAGATATTTTTCGAAAAAAAATTCAGGAAAATACGAGGGTATGGAGGGTTGGAAAGTGTTTGGAATGAAATACAAAATAACAACTGATCTCATTTTAAACTCTTTTTATTTATTCTTGTAGTCCCCTGTACATTTTTGCAATCCCTTCTGGAGTGGTGACACATCTTATCCACCCACTACTCGGAATACTTCTAAAATATCCCTGCCTAATTTTAAAACTTTGGCACCTTCAGTTCTCTTTAAATGAGCCGAAGTTTAGACTATGTATTGTTTATGGTTAAATAGTTGAATGAAATTGTAAAAGTTTTCGCGAACTCCCCCTCGTGGAAGTGTGTGGTTTACGAAAGGATGGAGACATTTTCTTGAAACGAACTCTTATTACGGCTATCAAACCACTATCTAAATTCGACCTAAGATAGCAAAGCCGCCAAGTCAAATACTAATTTAAACATCTATAATAATCAATTTCGTACCTATCGTAAATAGTCAACCTCGGCAATATTATGTGTTCTTGAATGGCCCATCGGATCCTTTGCAGTTGAAACCTGGCAACTTCAACTATTAAAATTACACAATTCCTGTTAAAAAAATACTAAAAATAAAAACTAGCTCCAATTCGCTGTTATACCTTAAAATTACAATATCTTTATCATTGTATTACCTTACTTCAGATCTTTTTATATAATAATCTTATTCATTATATCGTTGCCATATATATTAGGGTTCTAGGTATTATCATCGTCACTTGACTGTTGTCCAAATTTACGAGTCCGTGGTGCTTCTCAAATTGCTTCTAAATGCGAATGGACAATCTACCATCATCAGAGTTTAAACAGAATGATAAAACTCGTTTTACTATAAAAAACGGAGTGATAAGTTTACAAAATCAAATTTCCATAAGAATTCCTTGCATTGGTTGAGGGAAAGATAAATTTGAATTTATATTCAATTTTAGCTATGTTCGATGTGCTATAATTTGTTTTTAAAAACTTCTTAAGATGCATCATTCAGTGAAAAACGCGTTACATCAATGTTTATTTATTGATTTATTAATAGAGAAATAAAACTTTAAAAAGCATTGCTTCTTTTGGGGGGGGGGGGGGTTAACGAAAAACAGTAATTATTTTTTAAAGTAATTCCATATTCAACTCATCCTAAGGACAGTTCAGTTTTTTGTATAAAAGTATTCATTCGTAAAATTTAGCATATTTAGTGGGTTAGTTATCAATGTATAAAAGAACTGTGAAATAATCGAAAGCTTTGTTCAGCATAGAATTCATTTTAACGTTTGATGAAATAGTACTTGCGCTGAGGATGCTCAGAAGAAAATACTTATCACTATTAGGCCCTTTTAAAATGTTCAATAAACTTTGAAAATACTTTAGAAGTCATATATTCTACTAGAATCGAAAAGAAAGCAACGATTTGTTTTTAAAAAAACTGAATTTTAGCACTTACTGACATATTTTTAATAATTATATTAGCATTTTTATACTTGTCATTTCTCTTTCTATTTCTTGCCTGATTTTAATCTCAGGCTCTGGAACCCATTTGTTGAAACTCCCCCCCCCCTCTCCCTCCATTTGTCTTCCAAAAAAGACAAAAAGAGGGGGAGAGGGGGAATCAAATTTTAAAAAAAAACAGCCCTTCTTCACAACATATAAATTTTTAAATAACTTTTTACCCATCTAATTAAAACTTCATTCGACAAGAGAATAAATGAGAAAAAAGAATACTGTCAGCTTTCAAAGCATCCCGTGTCAGAACAAAACCCTTCCTTCGACGATAAAATCAGAAAAGCAAAATTAGTCTTATCTCCGTTCATTAGAATGTGACGCGGCATAAAATAGCCACAGTCAATTTATGTCAAAACCATAAAAATTCCTTCCAAATGACAGGAAGTACATCAACAAAAAATTCCCCTCTTAATAATTAACTTAATCATCGTCAATGAATGCGTTGGCCACTGCGAAAGTTTTCGTTATAAGTTGTGTAGGAGAGAAAATTGGAAACGACCTAGTTAGTCTTCGATATAATTATTTGGTTGATGTGCCTGGATATATTTATCTACGCAGACCAATCAGAACACATCTAGGAAAATCAATGAGGGAATAGTATTATGAAGTTACGGAAGTCCAATCTTGATGAGGAACTGTTAACGGGATTATTGAGTTCGATGAAAAATGGCCTCACAAAACGGGGTTTAGGAGAATCTGATAAACTACATTACGGCAAATTCCGCTCTTGTTAATGATTCATCAGGATGGAAGAGATCTACGAGCACCTGTTCTTTAAATCTGGTTAGGGAGGATTTGATTAATTGGTAAGAATGAATGAACACTAATGCTCGGCCACTTTAACGAATCCGAAGCATTAATGATGCACTCCTGTGTTTAGCAGCGTTGAAATTGAAGATACTAATGTGTATTAGGCATCGGAAAACACTTTAAGAGATTTCGAGGTAAGATAAGAAATATTGTTCTTTTGAAAATGGAAAGCGTTTTCCTTGCTCCTTGAAATTAGTACTAAGTTAAGGAATATGTAGAACTTTTCTCCCCTCCATAATATTGATTTTAAAAAATGCCTTTATACTGATTCCAAATTTTTTATACGAATGGTC
>BMAO01024081.1:0-49233 GCA_019973975.1 Trichonephila clavata
CCAGTCACTGAAAGAACAGCACGCAGAATTATGTATTACATTGAAAAATCGCTCAGAAGAAAGGCATAAAGAAATAGAAAATATCTTACGGTATTTACATGATTATGATGATAATGAAAATGAAAATGAAAAAAGAGAGACTAACCAATTCAAATATGATCAAGTTAATAGTAAATTTTTTAAAATTTTTTACTCACCAAACCTATCTATATTCAAAAAATTCGGTATAGTTATCTAAGATGATGATGAAACTAATGTAGATAGTAAATGAACTTGTCTCTTAAGCACAAATTAGAATTTAACCTAAAAAATTTTCAACAAACCAAAATATAATACAGAAATCAGTTATATCCAAAACAATCCGACGAGAAATTGATTTATTTGATATTACGATTTATATTAAGAAGTAAATACTTGGAAAACGGTTATCGCACATTGCTAACAGTACCAACAGCTAGCGTAGATACCGAAGGAACATTTTTGTCAGTTGGTAATTGTTGCACAAAATTACATTCCAGGCTTAATGGCAGCATAATTGGTGCATTATATTTTTTAAGATCACATTTCAAAAATTTGGGATTTAAATAAATAAGATGTTCCTTTACCTTTTTCTTATTCTTTATGTACTTTTAATTTATAAGTTACAAATTATTTTGTGTGTTATTTACTCTCTCTAATAAAACTGGTAAATAAAAAAAAAAAAAAAAAGTGTTTTCTTTTTTTTCTGAAATTTCTACTACCGGTATTAAAACCGGTATCCCAGCATTAGAATCTAAGAAATTACTACCGGTATTGAACTTTTGGTCCAATATTGCAATCCCTAGCAACGACATATGCAAGTTTTAAGTGTCAATGAGAAGGATGTTCTTGTTATTTTTAAACAAGTTATTAAGTCTTGAAATAATAGTCAACACAGCCGGACGAAGTATTTACTCAATATTCTTTAGATTTGATCGATACTTTAATTTTATAGTTGTTAAAGAAACTCATCTCTAAGGAATTCGCATTAAAATCGATTTGTAGCCCCGAGTAGGGTTTTCTTGTGATTTTAGCGGCAAATAAGGCATATTTTCAATAGTAACAGATATATGAAAAAGCCTAAGATTATTGGCGATCCCAGCTGCACGTCACGCAACACCTAGTTTGAGAAACACTACACTAGAACAACCATCACCAGAATATAAAAAAAATCTGAATTCATCAGAATATATTATCTCCCTGTTCAGTTCAATAGACCAATGACTATGTACTTTTTTGTCCATTTTAAGCTGTTTTTCTTTTGAATCTTCGTTAATTTGGGACATACCCGGAGTATATTGCTAAATATTTCGAATTTATGAAGTTCTCGCAAGAGAGGACTTTCTGAATTGGATTGACTGGGTCTAGCATTGTATATTTGGAGCAATTCTTTAAAAGAGTTTGGTACAGATGAGTAATTTTAGTTAAAATTGATTGTATAGAAACTTTTTTCTACTGTAAATTGCATTACTAGCTGTGGAGAGAATTATCAAAACAAAAAATTACTATTTATTAAAGTTATGTTTATGCTCTTGTCCACAAATGATAACATTATTTTGCAATTCTGCTATATCTCATTTACCACCCATAGTTTAACCTAAATTTATTATATAAATATACTACACTATAAGTTTTAAATTTTATAAAAAAATTAGAAATTCATCGTGAGTATCAAAGAGTTTTACTTTAACTAAAGCTAATATTTTTTATAAACTTGTTTATAAACTTAAAAAGTTTTCCTAAACATCTTACCATCTTTTTTTGTTTGTTTTTTGTCCAAGGTATTTAACACAAAAATTATTTAATATGTTCGCTAAACATTAAAAAAATTCATTTTTCATAAACATTTTTCCAAAATTGATATAGAAAGTTAGGAACATTTTAAAGAAGAGCGTGTTGAAATCCGACAGTATACACGTTCTCAGCACTAAAAAATGTATACTTCTACACAGACCTGTCTTTTAAAATGCAAACAAATAGTTTTCATTTATATCCGTTTGGATTTCGTTTATTGGTTATTTGTTTATTAACATCACACTTCAAAGCTATTTGAAGTATATTGGCAACGAATCTCGTAGTTTTAAATGGGAACTTCTCCCGATTCGACTCTTTACTTCAAGGCTCTATTCGGATATAAAATACAGTGGTGGTAAAAATTTTTGACACTTTAAAATTGTTATGTTTTTTAAGTTTGGATGCTTATAGAAAATGCTCCGTTTCACAAAATGTAAAGCCTTTTATATCATTGTAAGAGAACTTATAATAAATTTAATACAAAAAAACATAATCCAAATATTTTACGACGCAAAAAAAAGTAATGCTGCAATAACTATCGACATATATTAGATACTGATGATAGCACTGAGTTAACATTGCTTAGTGGTGTAGTCTTTACTTTTTATTGCAGCTTCACATCGATGTTTCATTGAGCTGAAAATGGTTTTAAGCTCTTTTTTCATTATTGCATGATGCCAGGAAACAGTTATATCCTCATTCAGTTCCTTTTTAGTTTATGTGTACCTTATTCGGACAAGAGTTTTCAAACGGTGCCACAAGTTTTCGATAGAATCGAGGTCAGGATTATTTCCTGGCCAGGACAATGACTCAATGATCTTAGAACGATATCAATCTTTTTGATAACTTCACTGTGCGACAAGGAACAGAATCTTGCTGAAAAATAAATGAAGCATTATAGGTAAATAGATCCTGATGGAAGGTAGAAGTTTGGGTTCTAGAATTGTGGCAATGTATTATCTGACATTCAGTGTCCCATGGATGGTATGAAGGTGACCGATATCATCCGCTGATATGCAAGACCGAATCATTATTCTATGTGGGTACTTCACAGTTGCCTGGATGCAGTCAGGATGTAGCATTTCTCCTATTCTACGTCTTACATATTTTTGGCCATCACTACCGAATAACGATATCTTTGTTTCAGCCATCCATATAACTTGTGACCACTAATCATTTGTTCAATTAATGTGTCCCTTTGACCATTGTAATCTTCTTAGCCTTGCTTGCAAATTGAGATAAGGCCTTTTTTTAGAAATTCTACCTCTTTCTAACATCAGCTAATCTTCTACTGATTGTTTTTGAATGGACAAAAACATCAGCATCATTCAGATAATTTCTGATGACCGTTGATGACATTCTTTTACCTTGAAAACATAGTATTTTTGTTCTTCTGTTACCAACAGATGGAGTGCTCCTTTTTTGGCCTCTTCCTACTTTGTTTTTTATTAAATTTGTCTCCTCATATCTTAAGCAAAACTTTCAGTCTCCAGATGTAGTCATTCAACCTGTCTTACATAATTTTAACATAGAAAATACCACTTTCTCGTCACACATCTCTTTCTATGTGTCCAATTTACTCTTTTATTTGATGTCATAGCTTCTTGACTAAATATCATTGTTGTCCTGGCCAGGAAACAGTTCTGACCTGTATCTTTTCAAAAACTTGTGGCGTCGTTTGAAAACTCTTGTCCAAATGAAGCATTTATGAAATAAAAAGGAACTAATTGTGGATATAATTGTTTCCTGGCATCATGTAATAATGAAAGAACATAAAACTATTTTGAGCTCAATGAAACACCGATGTGAAGCTGTAATAAAAAATAAAAGCTACCCCACTAAGAACTGATAACTCACAGCTATCATCGGTATCTAATGCATATTGATAGTTGTTGCAGCAAAACTTTTTGAGCGCTGTAAATATAAGAATTTTGTTTCTTGTAATGAATTCAGCATTAAATTCTCTTTAAAATGATATAAAATACCTTGCATTTTGTGCAACAGAACATTTTCTATAAGCATGCAAACTTAAACAACATAAAATTTTTAAAAAGTGTCCACAATTCTGGCCACCACTGTATATTATTGAATTTTTAAGAAAAAATTCTAATATTATGGATTTCAAACTAAAAGAAAATTGAAAACCATTAAAAAATATATTTAGATGTATGCATCAACCATATATCCGTGGAAATCAAAATGAATGAATGACTTAACTTATTTACTGACCATTTAGATTTTAATCTTATGAAAAATAAATAAATCAATACAGTTTTATGAACATGTTTTTAAGATAAATAATAATCATAAAGTTTAATTTTATACGTATTTAAAAAGAAAACCTTACTTCTCGTAAGAAAAAGTTATTTAAGTAGAATGAACTGAGACGATAAAAATAGAAGGCTGGGAAAACGCGCAATTAAAGAGAAAACAAAAGTAAAAATAAAGAAAACTCCCCGTCTATAATTAAAAAAAAGACGGAATACTCACGGGCATGCTGACTTGGAAAAAGGTATTCATTGAATAATGTAAAATACTGGTTACTTATGGAATAATAAAATTTTTAAATACGGTTTAATATAAAGATAAATAATAATTATTTTACAAATTTCCTTTAAATTCACATGAAAATTATTTTTACGAATTCTTCAACATCCATTAATACTTTTTGTATGTATACACCTCACTTTGATTTTTTTTTAATTAAATGATTTAATTATACTTTGGAAGAATTTATGCTTTTAAACATAAATAAAGTGGGAAAGAAAAATTTCCGTGAAATGTTTTTATAAAAGAGCAAGATAAATAGAGAGATCTGTATAGTACCGTAATAAAATGCTCAAATCGGATCATTTGGCATTGTACTTTTCAACTACAGAAATGAAATCTGAGCTGACATTCTTTCTTAACTTCCATTCTACGCCAACGTGTGGGCTTCGACCTTCCAAGGTAGCACAGATAGGAAGTGCAGCATTAAAATATATGTAATGCATTATGAAATATTTTACTGAATTACGCGATAAATTTTATGCATAATTTAAATCTAAGATTTAACGTAAGTTTTTATAATGCTATAGAATTCACATATCTTGTATTTAAAGGTATCCGACTACATGCGACAGCTTTTTTTTTTTTTTTAAATGGAATTACGGGGATTTTTTTGTGGTTTTTAGATTTATTTAGTGCATTTAAGAAAAATATACTAAAATTAAGATGAGAAAAAAATTATTGTTATTAAAATGGGGGGGGGGGAATGGGCAAACATTTACAAAGAATTACATAAACGGGGTCCATTCTGTACAAAAAGTTTATGAACAAATTTTCACATTTGATGCGTTACTTTGATATTCATTTTTTAAATGACTTTCAGGATAAAAAATATTTTAATTTTTGCACAAACTAGAGAACTTTATCTTAGTTATTATAAGAAATTGCTTAAAAAAAACAGTGATATTCACACACGAGACTGTAAATTTTGAAATAAAACAGTGATTGATAAATTTGAAGGTTAAAACGCTTCTACTATTATACAGAACACACACAAAAATTCAGTTAATTATTTTCAAAACTTTTTGAGCAATCGCAGTGCCCGTTTGATCATTTTCAAGAAAACATATTTCGAGTAAAACGCATTTTAAAGTATGACATCTTGTAGAAAGTAGTGGCATCTGCTTTTACTAACAAATGTAGTTTTTGTTCCAGTGAATGGAAAATAATAAACTTGGTACTACTATAAAGCTAGTAGATGACCTATAAAATAAAATCATACATAAATTTGTCAATTGTTTGGCAAAATTCGCAATTTTAGGGTAGTTTGATACTTTAAAACTTTGAAAAATATTTATTACATCTCAGAGTGAAACAGCATTTAATACCTTCACAAATGGTTTTTAATATTTATACAACAATTTAAAGGTGTTACTATACATCAATATGCCACATTTTATAGATATGAATTTATCATAGTAATTCAAATTAATTTCGGCTACACAAATTAAAGCTAAAAAAATTCATGTCTTAATTTTGTTTCATTTTTATTAGAATTGCAAGTAATTTTGTGTGTGTGTGAAACAAGGGGAGGGGGACTTTTTGTTTTTCCCCCTAATGTGTAACCCGTATTCATTCAAATCAAACTTACTATTTTTAAAACAGTTAAAAAATATTGTCAATAGAAGTGTTATTTTTCTCACATATACGTGATATTTTTCAAAATTTTAACATCCCTTCAACGTTTTCCATTTTGGAATTTAATTCATGTACGCAATAATACTTGCATTTATTGAATGAAATGGAAATAAATTGCTGAAACTTTAAGCATAATTTTAAAAAATGAATTATGATCACACTTGTAGTGGAATATAGTTCAGCGCCATACTAGTTATTTAATAGATATGAGTTGTTTAAGTTAAATTTTCAACCGTTTGAAACTTTATGATTTTTTTTTTAATATATAAATGTCTAAATCTAAAATAAAATAACATTACTTGGCACACACCATACTTTGTTACAAGCGAAAAACAATTCTTCATTTTGTGGCATTCTATTAATTTTACCTCAAAATATTTGACGTATTCGAAGTTTATCGTTTAAATTCTACTTTGTGTCTACTATAATAATTCATTCTATATAATTACATTTGTTCTAAAATTCGAAACAAAATAATAACACAGTTGGATTTAGAATGACTATTTAAATCCTATCAGCATTCATTCTGCCTGAATTGAATGCATTTTCAATTATTTCAGCTATGAAATATTTTATTCCATAATAATTAAAATAAGTGAAATAACATTTAAGCACGAAAAACAATAAATTTCGAATCTTTCATTTGAATAAAAGACCCACGAAAGATACAGATTCAATTGTATGCCTCGAATGATCAAGTACTGGTTTGCCCTGTCACTTTATTTTGAAACCAACTGTACATTGTGGAGGGGGACAGGGTGACATGTACATTCATCATTATCATTTTATGGTAGGAGAGCGCAGGGAATAGCTAGGGAGATCATTCGACACAGAGGGGAAAAAATCCCTATGGGAGGAAAAGCGGAATAAGACGCGAATAGTAAAAAGAACGAAGAGAACGGAAGCTTTTAAGGCAGAGAGGAAGCAACCTTATTTAAGTAAAATGTTTAGTTGATTGAAACTGATAACGGAATGAAAACGCGATGCCAGGTAAAATAAAAATAGAACGTTTAAATAAATGTATGCAAACTATTTGTTATGACGTAAGATATCTTATGTGTAATGGAAAAAAAGAAAAAAGGAAATACCATTTCCTATTAAAAATATTAGTCTAAAATAAATTATTTTCCAGGATATATGCTAATTTTAAAGATAATTTTTGCTCAGTGATTAGTAAAACGATTAACAGGAATAAAAACTCAATAAATTAAAAAAGTTCGCTCAAATAATTATATTAAAAATGAATGATAAAATATTAATGTTTAAATACTTCTGGCATAAAATTAAATGGAAAACAAAATTATTTTATTACTCAGGAATATTTATTACCATCAACACAATATACTTATTAGTTTAGTACACAATTAAATAAATAAAAACAATTTTTTAATTTCAATTTTTTGAAGCAATGAAAGTTTTAATTAAAATTGATTTTTGAAAAATTAACTTATCATAGCAAGGGGACATGGTGCCTCGTACACAATATTTTTTTTATTTACATATTAATATGAAAATATTTACACATGAACCCTATTTGAATACTCATTAAATTATGTATTTCGAAAGAAAAACACCATTTTTAACCATGCAATTATTTTAAATTTTATAAAAATACTAAGATATTTTAAAATCTTTACAACAAATTTTGATATTATTGAGCAATTTTTTTTTTCTATTCTTAGAAGTGCCCCTCCCAATTCTGAGCATAGGATTGGCTTTTTACAAGTGATACTTTTATTTTTACATTTTTTCGTATCATACTATATCCAACTGTGACGATTTTTAAAAAAATAACTATCCTCATAAATCCTTATGCCAGACCAGAATCAAACACATTATACAAAATAACCAGAAAAAGTTTCAAAGCTTTATATAGAATATTAAAAAAAGTCTTAATTTTTAAGATTTAGATCGTCGTTAAACATAAAAACCCAAGAAAAAAAAACATTAAAAATTTTTAAGGTCAGAGAAATAAATGAAAGAGCTAAGTGTTACTGTTCTAGTTTCAGTTAAAAAAAAAAATTAAAAAAAAGCTAAACAATGTAGCTAGATTTACGAAATTTTGTGCACATATTTAGAAAAGTCACAATCAAAATAAGGTTATAAAAATTTCGATATTTAGGTCACTTTTAGGGTAAAGTTTTAACTTAAAATTATGCAAGTCTTAATTATTTAATTGTTCAAATCAAGTAGATATATAATAGTAGGAATGTTTGATTCTTAATAAACAAATTATAATTAATAAATTAACCAGTCAAGATCAGAAATTTGTTGTTAACATATCCAACTACAAAATAAACGTCTTTTATTATTTTGCCTTTTATTATAACCCCCCCCCCCCAATAAAGAAATCTGAATTATTCAAACAGAAACTAAACAAATTAAAAATAAACTAAATAAATATTAAAAAAGAAACTAAATTTAGAAATTATAGTTCTAGTGCGATCCCTAATAATGAACTTTAAAACTATCTACATTCGAATGTTTAGAAACGGTTTGATAGAAAAGTATTGGTAAAATGCTGCGAAAGTAATAATTGACAAAACAAAAAGTAATATCTGTAGGCCTATAATTGATGCAAGAATTACACATTAATCCATAACAGCTCAATGAATCAACAGTCTAACGTATTTGACAACTCAATCAATATTTTTCCTTTTATTTGACTAAAAGCCAATAAAAATAGGATAATTACATGAGAAAAATATGGGGTTTACTTTCTCCTCAAATATACGAAGACTTTTTACAAAATCTATTGGATTGTAAAAATTCTTATCAGACAATACTTTTCCTCCGACTATACAATTTAAGACAAGAAATCTGACATTTCAAAACATCTTGCATGACTAATTCGAAACCACAGACGCAACCCAACAATAACATCCAATAAAAGCAACTCCCTCAAAAATGCCTTAAAAAGACCCCAAATTCACCCAGGAAACACAGCTCCACGTGCAGCAATCAACCATCAACGTTATGGGCACCGCCCTTTTCCACAATATCGATCCTATCCGGTGAAGAGGACATTCCTCTCTCTATCAGTCCACATCCCGTATCCCAGCATTCCGTGCATGGCGTCCAAGCTGTACAGTGAAGCCAACATATAACCCTAACGAAATGTTGCATTCAGGTTAGTTTTAGTGAAGTATTTTTTTGCTCAGTCATTTCAGAAATTTGTATTGAGATTTAACGCGTACTGAATTTTAGTATGCAATGAAATTTACAGAGAAAATTATGCAATTTTCTAATGTAATGTGCATTTATGTTTGACATGCTGCTACGTTTGGGATTGTATCCGGCATAAACATGGATACAGACGTAAGTAGAAGTGGTTTGATGTTCTTTTTGTTGATGGATTTAAACGATATTTGGAATTTTAATGTGTAATTTATGAAAATATCCGTATATGAATTTAATGTAATATTTAATGTTATTTGTAATAGACAATATACATATTTTTTAAGTATATCACAAAATGACACGTATTAGTTTTATTTTCGTCAGTATTTGTTTTCAATTACTAAATTCTTATTCTAAATGTCCTTTTATTTATTAAATTAAATAATAGTTTTGATAATAACTATATTTAAATTCGAGTACTGTTTCAACTATTAAAAAATGTCTTAATATTCTGCACTTATATTACAGTAAATTATTAATGAAATTTTTGTAGCTATAAAATTGCTAATTGTCTGATATTATAAATAAAAATATAAATATATATTTAAATAAACTGCTAAAACATATTATATAATTAACAGATTTATTAGAAACTAAGATTTTTAATTCATAAAAGCTCTAATATCCCAGGCAAATCAAAATTAAAGAAATGCACATTATTTTGCTTATGCCTTCGAAAAACGAAAATAGAAGTGGGCGAAAAATAGACATTCACAAATGAATAAATAACCGAATCTGGTCAACTAAAATTGCACTAGACTTTATTTTCTACACCATTTGAGGCCAAAAATAATAAAATTAAATCTAAATGAAAAAAAAAATCATATATTTTCAACTCATAATTTAGATATTTTACTGGATTATTTTACTTTAATTGCAGTCTAATTTTAACATATAGTAATATTAAAATCTGTCTAATTACCATAAAAAACGCAATATAGAAAATATTAATTGATCTATTTATTAAAATTATGAGCAAAAAAAAAAAGATTAATATTTTAGTACAATAATTTAAAATCATGTTTATTTTATAGAATAACTGAAATTTTAAAGATGCAATACGTTAACAAAAAGTAATTTGTTTTAGAATTGTGATGAAAAAATTTATAGGAGAAAATCAATTTGGATTAGGAAATATTTCGCCTGTAATTGATAGGAATAACGAAAATTAACGAACACGCTTATTTATATATAACTATCTTTAATAACAAAGATAATTTTATAAACAATTATGATATTAAATTTTCTTTAAGTAGTTAAATATTGAATTCTAGAGATTGTTAAACTAAATAGTTTTTGTAACTGCAAAGCTCATCAAAATTTCGAATATAAATTGCCATGAATAAAAATGAATGAATTAAAAATAGCATTTCTTTTTCTTTTTAGAACACGTTCTAGTATTTCATGTTAACAATAATTAATATAACTACATAATTTCTGTGTAAAAGTAAGTGATAAGTATTTACACACACAGATTTACTTTTGCATTAACCATTGAAATAAATTTCTCGCAATATATTTTAAGAGATGAAAGCGATAATCCTTTTATTTAATATGCAATTTTCTAGTTCACAGTGCTTTTGTAGATTTTTTTATCGTCCATTCACCTAATAGCATTTCATCTCTTCATTCTCTTTATTTAAATCAAGAATATTTTCATAGGCAAGATTAATAATAACGAAAATAAAATTTCCTACCTATTGCAATTACTTTTTAAAAAACCTAAATTTAACAATTCTTTTTTGATAGAATTTTTTTTTTTTTTTGCAGAATTGGGAAAAACAAATCAACATAATGAGCAAAATATATAAGTAGTAAATTACTGTATAAAAAGAATGTAAATGAGAAAAAAAAATATTGCGTGAAAAACAACTCTAACATTAAACAAAGTTAATATTATTAGCTCTATAACTGTTTACTATACAACTTTTAATTAATTTCTAAAAATTCAAAATAAAAAAATATGAGCAAAAGGAAGATATCCGCAGTGACCATTTCATAATAGAAAAAGAAAATACACAATTTTCGTTTAAGCATTTTTTTTATAATTTATACTGGATTTAGTTATAACTTACATGGCATTTTTTAACATGTGCATTGTGAAGCTCTAAACTATAAATTAAACCACTTATATATATATAATTTATTATAACTAAAGCACGCGATGAATCTTTAATTCCTAATTACAAAATATAATCTACAAAATATAAAAATAATTAAACTATAGCTTTAAAATCAGCACTAAAATTTTTCTCCATAATTATTGTACTTAATCAACAAAAACAAAAAAAAAAAGGATTTTTTAGGTATAAGTAAATATATATGTGTGTGTATATATAAACTTAAATAATGTAAAATACATAAATATAATTATAAATGATAAATATTTAACAAAAATTCCTATAGAATAAAAATAAATTCAAAGTAATGAACTCATGAATGCAGTGATTTTATTTATTTCAAATTAATAATGACGAAAAAAAAAATCATTTTAATCAGATACAAACAGCTTTTAATAAATTATATTAAATATAATTGTAAAAAAATGCGAGATAGCTTTAAATAACTTTTTACAAATAGTTATATTTAAAACAGCTAAACTAATTAGATTGAACGCATTTAATAATAAGGTTTATTTAATAATTGGTTATTTGCGACTTGAATGCACTTATTTATACAGACTCAGATAACGAGTATTTTAATAAATATTTTCAGTTAGAAAAGGTTCAGTGAAATAAATTATAGTTTAAAAAAAACTAAAAAACACTCTTTTATCGTTAATCGAACTAAGTTGTAACTTTCTTTTAATCGCTAAATCTGGAAATAGTCGCCAAATCTGGGATGGGATCTGAAAATGGGAAATCACTAATTCTGATGATCGTGATCAGGACAATGGAACAAAATTATGACATTATTGTATTGTCATCGGTCCTGAACAAGTGAGCAAAAATTCGAATTAATCTGCCCTTTCAAAGTGGGTAAAAATGGAGTTCAAAGATTCCGTTACATACATGTGAAGCTTATAAAAGGGTGTTAAGAATTATGCAGCCATTTTTTTGTTATTTATTTTTCTATAAATAAATAAACAAGTTAAGTAGTAACTCGGAGAACCAAACGTTTCACCTAATGTTGAGTTCAAATCCAAAAATAATTTAAAACACCTGGGAAAGCTATAATCGGTAAATACGACCAGGGTGGTTATTTTTGGAATCCCCCCCCCCTTGAGATGCGAAAAACTCCTCTCATTTTGAGTTTTACGGAAAACTACTCTGGTTTGTGAATTTTATAGCAAAGTTTTTGATCTTTCTTTGATTTAATATGGGATTGAAAGTTCTGTGACTTCATCAAAGAATTAAGATCAGTCTAAAAAAATTCTTATTATGTTATTTTATTTGAAAGTGAAATAATATCTGGAAATTAGAAGAAAACCTGAACACTGAACTCTTCCATATGCTGAATGCTTTGAATACTTTTCAAATAAGCAGACATAATTGTTAAAGGAATATAATTTATAATCAATTTATATTATCAAAATATTTTTGATGTAGTTTTCACCCAAAATAGTAGTTACAGAATTCTTTGGAGACCACAAAACTCAATATAATAGTCTTATAATAGATGCTGAAGAAGTTCACTTAGGGAAGGGGTAGGGCGAATTCTTTTTAAAATATAAATTAAAGAATATCCATCTCCACATATATACACACCTGTGATTTTTAAAAAAAATATATTCAAGTCAAATTTATTTAGTCTTTTCCAAGGTAAAATGAAGAAAACCTTTTGTTGATAAAAAAAGACGATTGAAAAAAAATTGTTTTATACAAGGAATAGTTTAAGACGTGTGTGTTATTAGTTTAAAATAGATTTTCAAACTTTTACGGTATTTTAGTTCTAAAAATATTAATTTCTCTTTACATAGTGAAATACAAATTAACAAGTTTTAATTTTGTCTTTACTTAAGAATATTTATTTCTATCAATACAGATGAAAATTTAAAATCAAACATTTAATCAAATTCCTTAATATTCTACTTAAAACTCTCTCTATATATACTCTCTACTTTATTCTCCACAACTCTCTATTCCACTAAAACTCTACTTTATTCTTTTAAATAATTGTTTTTATTTTCATAAGCTAAAGAAAAAACTAAACTATTATTCTTCACATTTTATTTTCAAAGAGGATAATGTTATTACTGTTATAAACTCTATTTTAAAACGGAAAAAAAATCGTGCATTAAAATATTTTATTGTATACAAAAATATTTCTTTTTATGAATCCTTCATTATTTATAATTACGATTTATCAAATATCAAATTATATATATTTTTTATAATTTAAAGAAAAAACATCAATTTTATTTGTAACAATAAGACACAGGAACACTAAAAATCTTTGCCAAAAAGCATAGTTTTCATAACCATAATTTTTTTCACAAACGAGAGATGACTGTGTCGCAACAGACTGGCATCAACTTAATGAGGATGTTATTAAATGATTTAATTTGTGCACGTTCTAGTTTCCTTTTTTATCTCCAACATTTTTCAATCCAAAAAGAAATGTTCAACAAACACTATATTTCATCCTCAATTTCAGCAATACGAAAATATTGTTTCTCCCATGTTTGAATTAAAGATTATTATTACTATCTTTTATGACTCACATGAAGCGGAGAACATTATAAGTCGGAAAAACATAACTACGGATTAAAGATTAGCATCTCAAGAAATATATTTGAAAATTGTAAAATCACATAAAAAATACCCACATATTTTAAAATAAATGAGGTTACGGTCGATGCGAAGCAGACATGCATGTTAAATTAACAGAAGTAATTCAGAATACCTTTTCGAAAGTAAAAGAAAGAAAATTTAACAAAACTTGCTGTAGGCATCAGATTTTTTTTTAAATAAATTTATTTGCGAAACTCCTCATGCTCCACATTGCATAACATGAGGCTTACAGACGTAAGTGGTAACAACATTACAAAACAATAATAATGACAAAAAAAAACATAATTAAGAAAAAAATTAAGGGGAAAAAACACAATAAGGAAAAAAAAAAACCGTAACAGAGCCAAATTTAAAATAAAGGAAGGGAGGAAATACACAAATATAATGAAAGGAAGGTATCTGTAAAATTTTAAAAATCTATACAGTAAACAAATTTTCTCAAGACATTAAGGCTTTCAAAACAATCGACTAACAAAGACAAAATGGGTGGCCAGAAAATACCTAAGCATTTTAAAACTCCTTTTTTAAATTTTCTCTTTTACAACAATATAGATTACAATACAACAAGACATGTTCCGCGGTTTCAGCGTCCAGGCCACAAGAACAAATATCATTACCAATTAAGTTAAACCTAAATAAATAGCTCTTGAAATTACCATGTCCTGTTAGAATCTGGAATAACTTAAAATCAGTAACAAATTTCATACATTTTAGACGTTGATAAATTGTCGGAAAAAACCTTTTAGTCCACAAAGCTTTAGGTGAGGCCAAGAATTTGGAATATTGAAAAATAACTCGAAAAGCATTAAAATTCAAATGTTTTGAACGTTTTAACCTTTACTAATATGAGATTACGATTCTACAGAGACAGAAAAAGCAAAATTAATATAGAAAATAACCGAATATAACGATCATTTAACGATTAGGAAAATAAGTTTCACATCGTATTAAATGCATGGAAGACATTGGAATTTTGCAAAAAATAAACGATAGAAACTAACCAGCGTAAAGTGAAGCATTTAATTATACATCGTTAGGAATAGTTTTTGGAGCACTTAGTTCTGTCAGACTCTAATCTCCTTTCTTTACATTTAAGATGCCTGTGATAAATACTTCCTACCCAGTGTTCGTTTAAGGGTACCAGGACGTGCTCGAAAAAGTAAAATGACAAAATTAAGACTCCTTGTTTATGGGACATTTTTCTTTAATTTTTCCAATAGAACTTAGATTTTTTTTGTAATCTATATAAAGATATTTTAATCACATTTTGTAGAAACACAAAAATAATTTTTAAGTTAAAAATTTTTTTTTTCTGATTAATTTAAGTTGGGCATAATTTTTGAGATCTCATAATACATGCTTATGTTTAGAAACCATTTTTTTAAAAAAAAAGTATCTATAAAGTTTGTGTTAAATATTTTTCACACATACATAAAATAATACACAAAATATAGTGAATCTATTTTTTTAGTAAAGTATTAAGATAGTTTCTTTAAAAAAATTATTAAACTTCGTAATTTTGAAAATTTTTATTTTTTCCCTCTTTTTTATACATAAAACTATTTTTTTAAAAACTATGTACTACTTCGACTAAGAAAATAGGTTCACTATATGCACAGGTATCCTGTATAGAAGTAAAAAAAATTTGGAAACATATAGTGCAATGTTTTTTTTTTAACTGTGTACCTAAAAAAAAAAAAAAAAAATATGCTTTGGAGTAAAAGTGAAAAAAAACAAACATTTTTAAACGTTTGTTTACGTTTTTAACAATTACTTTTATCATATTTTATGATTAATTTATCAACAAACATATAAGTGTTTTACATTTTTAGTTTCAGAAAAATATGCACTATTTTTTAATACTAAAATTGAAAAATCGACTTTTTGAATGTGCACGATGTCCTGGTTCCCTTAAGATCAATTTAAAGAAAAAAAATAAGACTTTAAATTTAAAGAATGTTTAGCATAAAAATATTTTCAACTTTTAAAATAAAATGACCAGGACCTTGGGCGGGGCAAGTTTAGCCAATCCGGAAGCAGCCGAGGAGTTCGAAAATTGATAAAAATATTTTGACTGTGTCAAATATATGCTTTTACAAGTTTGAGAACCGAAAAAATTTGAAAGTGTAAAAAATAGTACCACAAAAATTTGGAATAAAAAAAGAGGTAATAAAAAGTAAAATAAAAGTGATAGTTTAGTAGAACTCGGGAACAATTAAAACTTATCTTGAACTTTGATAATTTAATGCGGGAGTGTATTTTCCGATATTATTTTTGAAAAATTTATCGAGTTATCAATTTAATTAAAAACTTTAATGTTTGTTTTTTAACAACTTGTCCATGATAGTTAATATTACTCGCCGCGTGAAGGTGTCAGAGTTTCTCTCTCTCTCTCTCAAACCATTTAACACATTGAAGTTCTATCTATAATAATTATATTTTGTATTCTTTCTAATGTGTTTTCGCCGCCAAATAGGAAAGGTATAGGTCAAGACTGGTCTGAGGATCAAAGTACAGATAAACAATTTAGTTTGTCTGCTTAATATAGATTAAAATTTCTGGGCAGTGTAAATTTCTTTGATATTTGGAATGTATTGTCCAAAAGTGAGTTATCTAAAACTACACCAAGGTATTTGGCGAGTTGAGACCAGGGAATTTTATTTTTAATAAACATATCAGGAGCCTGTTTCACGGGTTGCTAAGTTCTAACTATATGTGCGATTTAATCTTATCTTATCTATCTATCTTATCTTAAGTTATCTTTAAAAATAAAAAATAACCATAAAATTTTTTTTGAAAATGTCTTTATTCTTATGAGGTGATTTGCAGTTAGATACGTAATTTTTCAAAGAAAAATAACTTTATGCGTTTTCAATATAACCTCTTAATAATGAAACAATAAGTAATAAACGTTTTAAATATCGTTATACAGTCATTAGAAAAGAAAATTATTTCGTGAAACAAACTAAAGCATAAAAATGAATGTAATTAATAACTAAAAACATTAACTATTACAGAGGATTAAGAAATCCAATACTTATAAATGAAATTAGAAAATCAAATATAAAAATATGTCTATAAAGATATCCATTTATGTATATATACTTCCCCTTTCAATAGATTTATTAATTATAGGAAAGATAGTACTCAGATGAATGAACAGTGCAGTAAAATTTTTTCGAAATTATGTAATATATACATAGTCAAAATTTCTCTACAAGAGAGAGATGAATAAACATTAATCAAAACTGAAAAAAATTGAAATTGCAGGTAAACCAGACAATAGATTTTAGAAATAATATATGAAAAAAAAAAGTTAAGCATAAAAACAAATTTATCACTACTGTGGCTAAGACTATTCTATCATGACTCTAGTTATTTTAGGTTTATAACTATTTTTTGTATATTTCTGTAATGTACGTATATTATATATATATATAAACAAATTATTAAATTTCTAAGAAATATTCAATTAGGTTACAACCTTTACTAGTTAAATTGAAAATAGTTAATACAATTTTAACACGAATTAATACCACGTGCTCACCGACCACAGTGAAAGGCAAGATTCAATTTCGAAACAACCATGCTGACTAGCTAGAAAATACTAACAAAACCACAACTTGTTTTCACTATGTACATTTTAATAAAAGCTAATTATGCTGTGGAAAAATAATTCTTAATTATTTTTTTAAACGAAAACAAACAAAAAATTTGAAAGCCAATAAAACGAAAACTTCCGAAAACACAAAAGAACTGAATCATAACCGGAAGTAAACATTCACCGAGTCAAAAATACAGCACAAACAAACGAATAAAATAAATTTCTACGCTCCAGTGTTTTTTGGGGTCTGATTCCTCTCAGACGCATCAATAATTTCCCATGAAGGTGGAATGCCACACCGCTACATTCGAATCCTATCACTTTAGTGCATCTTCTAAGCCTAGCAACCTGACACGCCATTCCATGCTTAGTGGATGGGCGGGAAAAAACAAAAAATAAGTTTCAGGTCGCAAGAAGACGTCAAGACAAAGGGATGACATTGTCTCGTTATACAAAAGGAATAAATAACTCCAGCCTGGCTTTGGGAAGAGTAGTAGTCACGTTACTGACCAGTAACGCTTCCCAAAGGCGATGGATGAAAGCTGAGTTGTTAATGGAAGCTGGTCAGTCAAGCGGAACTTGAAGAATATTCTATTTCGAACGCGGCAGTTCTTGTTTCGGATGTTCAAGATCACGAACAAAAATAGCAGTTCACGGTTTGTTTATGTTTATAAATTTTTGCTTATAAACATTGGGAAGTAGAGGATTGTTATGAAATTTTGTTGACGTGAATTTCATTATTCGGTTTGCTTCAAGATGATGGCATTTATGCAAAGAAATGAATCTCATTTTCTACCTAATGGAGCTATGCGTGCACCTGACGTAAGTTTTTTTTATTTTTCTGACGTTTATTTGTAGATGTTGTGAGATATCAATCAATTTAACAGATTGAACTTTTTCTTTGTATCAAAAAGCTGAATTGCTATACGTATACTTAAGGTATCCAACTACCCTAAAACTGTGAATTTTGCCCAAAATTGACAAATTTTTTTATGATTTTATTTTATGGGCCATCTTATTAGCTTTATAAAAATACCAAGTTTATCATTTTTCGTTTACTAGAACAAAAACTACAAGTGTTTTAGTAAAAGCAGATGCCCTTACTTTAAGCAAGATGTCATACTTTAAAACGCGTTTTACTCGAAATGTGATTTTTTTAAAATAATCAAACGGGATCGGCGATTGCTAAAAAAGTTTTGAATATAATTAACTGATATTTTTTGTGTATGTTCTGTGTAATAGTGGAAGTATTTTAACTTTCAGATTTATCAATCACTGTTTTATTACAAAATTTACAGTCCCTTATGTGAATATAATCGCTGTCTTTTTAAGCATTTTCATATAGTAACCGAGATAAAGAGCTCTAGTTTTTGTAAAAAAGAAAATATCTCTTATCCTGAAGGTCATTTCAAAATTGAATAATGTAGCAACACATTGGATTGAAAAAATTGAAAATTTGTTCATAAACATTTGGTGCAGAATGGGCCGCGTTTATGCTATTTTTTGTCAATTTTTACTTATTTTTTCCCATTTTAGTAAAAATAACTTCTTTTTTTCTTCTTAATTTTAGAACATTTTTCTTAAAATGCACTAAACAAATCCAAAAAAAAAAAAAAAAATCTCATATCTCCTTTTTTTTTTTAAAAAAAAAGTTGTAACCAGTGGGATACCTTAATTAGTTATACAAATGTGGCATATCTGGATATTCTTGCACAATATTTAATACAGTAAAAAAAAAAAAAAAAAAAATTGCATAAAAGGGAGCCGTTTTTAAACTTCAGAAAATCGATTTCTTATTTTTAATCTTCCAAAAAAAAAAAAAAAATTTAATGATGATTCCAAAAAATGATAACATGCATTGATTTAAAGCTTAATCCCCTAGTAATTGTAGTTGTAAAATGTAAACAGCTATTTGTGGTCACAACAAATGTCTTATGTGGAGAAACGTACATCTATAAAAACATTCCCTCCCAGAACCAGTTCATGTTAAGATTAAAAACATAATTACAAACATATGTATAATTTTTTTAAACATATATTTCGAGACTCAACTGCAAAAGAACTTTTTCTAAAATGTTTGTATGATCGTACCTACAACCCAAATGAAAGCTTCAATAACTGTGTACGGAATCAAGTCTTCAAAACACACATTTGTGAACAAAAAAAAAATGCTAATTGGTGTAATGGACGCAGTGATATGCTTTAAAGAAAGTGTACATGCAAGAACAAAGGTATTAAGAGAACTAAAAATAAATCCCGAGATTAACACTCGTGAAGACTTTCGAAAAAAAGGACAAAGTTATAATTTGTCAAACCGAGATGAGATGACAGATCAAAAAACCAGCAAAGAGGCCAAGACTATTGAAAGACAAAATAAAAGGAAGAAGGATGCTTTAGAAGTATTCATGCAAGATGTTTAAATATCAAATTTTAGTAAGCTGTACCATTTTATTTAGTTTTTTTCATTTTTCTCAAAATGTGTTTTTTCTAGTGTTTTTTTTAGGTACATTCGTAGAAAAATCTATTATATTTTAGTGAAACTTGGTATGAGCTTTTGTATAGTAATAATGCATTTAATGCTACTAATTTAATTCCTAAAATGTTAGTGTTTTTATTTTTACTGCCAATTTACTAAAAAAAATACCGTTTTTATCAAAATTTTAAAAAGTTAAGATTCAAATTAAAAAATTTTTAAGCACTGAAATATAAAAAAAATAGAGCATATAAATATAGATACAACTTTGTAACTAAAATAACATGTTTTGTGGTTTTAAATTTTATAACAGATAAAATACAGGTACCTAACCAACACCATGTATACGAAAGCACCTTTAGTGTGTGTGGAGTGTACTTTTTCAAATCCTTATATTTCTTAAAATATTGTACACATTTAAATATTTTATGTTATGAAAAGTATATAGATTGAGAGACAATTTTTATTTATGGAGTCTTTTTGTTTTTAAAAATAATGTTCCTTCGAAAATCGAAATTTTGCTTGTTTTGGGTTATCGAGAAAGCCCCGGTTTTCTTAGTTTGTCTTAGTAACAATATTCGTAAGACAATCGCATGCATATTCTAATTCAAATGACCCTAAATATCAAAAACATCCGTTTATACACTTTTTCAAAATCACTGTTTCGACAGCGGGCACCTTAAGAAATGAGGGAAAAAAACAATACTTATTCATTTTATAAACGCACTAGCGCCTTATTCGTACATTTTTTTAAAATCATTTTATATAAACATTTCGCGTAAAAAAATTAATCACATAAACATAAATAGAATTAAAACTTTAATTACCAATTTAAAATTTCCAAAATGTGTTCTGGTACTATTTCATAACCGAAATCCAGCTCAGAAGTTAGCCAAGTTTCCATACAACCTTAAATAATTGATATTAATCAAGATAAATCTTGTTCATTTCCCCCGACCTTCATACCAAGACTAACGACCGAATTAAGAAACCATTAATCTAAATCCCATTCATATGATTAAGTTAATTATTAAAGTATTTCATTGTCTCATCATGCAACGGTCCTAAAATGCTAAAATCGCACCATCTTTGTCATCATTTTTGTAAGCATATTTTAATACAGAGTAAAAGCAATTTTGAAATTATCATCTTCTAAAGTGAGTCTAGTGTCTTACTGCTTTTTTAAACGAAAGAAAATTATGTAAAATATTTTATATAAACTAAATATTCCTGTTCTAAAAGAACTAAATGGACTGCATCTATTTACTGTTTATAAATTTCATCCCCCCCTTTTTTTCTCTCGAAAACTTAAGGTGACTACGTACGGGACTATTATTTAAAAAAAAACGTATAAACGGATATATTCTTTTTATGTTAGTGTCAGTTGAATTAGAATACATATATATGCAATTGTTTTAAGAATATAATAAAAATTTACAGGCATTTTTTTTTTTTGGAAAAAAAAAATGATTGCGACATTTTAAAAACATTCTTTCATGAAAAATGCTTTAATAAGAATAATATTTTGCCCATATATAGTAAAGACTTCTATAAAAAGCCTGAACTAGGATTTTGAAATATATAATTTAGAAGTGGATTTAATCATTTTATTTTAACAGAGAGTTTTAAACAAAAGATTATTCAACTGATCGTAACACAGAAAATAATGCGAATGTTTCAAAAATAATTAGTTCAAGCCCGGTATAGAATTCCTAGCTATGTATAGACGACCTACTGTAGAAGCACTTTTCATTAAAGGGGAATATTTTGGAAATATATATATTTTTTTTCTAAAAAATTGCATTTAACTCATTTTTTCTTGAAAAAATTCTTACAAAATTTTAATTTGTACATTTAATTAATACAACTGGGACTAAATATCAAACTATTCATTTGTGCACTTTTTTTTTAAAATCACGGTTAAAATTTTTAATGATAATATTGTTTCAACATAGAAAAATAGATCTTCAAGATAAAATCTAAGCAAGTAAACCACAGTTGTGAATATTGTAATAACTGAACATTAGATACGATAAATCTATCACAACTTATAAAAAGTTCAATAAAGTAAATGATAACTTTTTGCACTTAATTTGAAGTGTAAATAATAAACTATAGTTTTAAAAAACACCCCTTTACAGTAAATCGAACTAAGTTGTAACTTAATCTATTAGTCTCCAAATCTGGAAATGGAATCTAAAATTAGTCGCCAGATGCGGGATGGGATCTGAAAATGGGAAACAGTTAATCCTGATTAGGATCATGGATCAAAATTATTGTATTGTCATCGGTCCTGGAGTGAAATTTCGAATTAATTTGACCGTTTAAAGTGGGTAAAAATTGAGTTGAATGATTCCGTTATATACAAGTGAAGCTTATAAAAGGGAATTAAAACTATGAATATATATACAGGTTTATCAGAAATGAATGACCCATTACAAAATTTAATAATTCCTAGTTGAATAAACAGAAAATGATAGTCAAGATGTCCTTGTAAAGATGAAATATGAAACTTTTTTTTTACGTAACGTTTCTTGACGTTAAGTAAAATTTGCTTCCACAAATGTTCAATGTGACTTCCGTTAGTCACCCGTATAATATTGCGAACTTGGTCGTCCAGGACTTTTATCTTTTCACAGGCATCCAGTTTCCTGGAACTGTTTATACCATCTTCTTATACTCTTAGAAGTCAGTGCATTTCTATGGTACTTTCTCCAAAATTCACGCTGAACCGTGATTACTAACAGACTTTTTGTAAATGAGAGTACACAAAATGTCTTTCCCCGCTGCGACGCAATTTCCACTTCTGTTCACAATTACAACATTGCTGCCACCTATTTGACAAAAACAATGTTACAAACTCAAAATTTCATATTTTATCTTTACAATGACATATTAATGATTATTTTCTGCTAGTTCATCAGGGAATTATAAAATTCTATAACCGGGGCATTCATTTATGTTAACACTGTATAATTTAAAACACAATAATTTAAAATGAAAAATTTCCAACTAAAAGCACAAAAAACATACCTTTATTAGAATTTGGTTTTCTTGAAAACAAATACACTCCAGTTCTATTTTATCAAGATATCTGAATAAAAATTCTTCATTTCTAGGGCGAAATAGGGTTTGCTACCCTACCAGAACAAGTCCACAGAAAGTCTGTGAAGAAAGGATTCGATTTCACACTCATTGTAGTAGGTAAGTTGTAAAAAAAAAACCGAATTCTTCGCAATTTCTTCAGGATGCATTACCTGAGTTGTTATGGTCAAAAAGGTCGAAGTTATTTTTGTCGAGTTATGGTGCCACTATATGCCGTCGAGTAGAGGAATTGATCCATAATACGCTGGCGTGATGTGGATGTTTAGATAGTAGATTTCAGCTCATCAGATATCATATTCGTCATGTGACCGTGGTAACCACGATATCCGATGCGAATAGAACTCGTGTTGCATCAAAATAGGGTGGTAATAAATTAATTCATAATTTCCTTATAGTATAATTCGAATTGAATTAATAATTACCCCAAAGGTTACTGTTTTAGATTTTTTTTGTTTAAATTGATAATGCAATATTTTGATTTAAATAAACATTTTCTGATAAAATTTTGAAAAAAGTTCAAGGAGGGGGGGGGTGAGAAAACTCGGATCCCAGCAAAACACTCGCATCTAAATTATTTGGATTCGAAATATCGAAATCGAATCTTTGCATACCTGTTGGTCAGATGATTGTGTGAGTGAATATTTACGTCGCACTGTTCAGCTACCCGAAGGCTTTTGGTGACGGACTTCATAATTTTGTATCATGGTTAAGTGACAAGGACGACACCTGAGCTGGCACCCCCTCTCCTAAATACTACACCACACCAACGGGAGGGCATTTGAGCTCTCAACAGATTTAACGCACATTGCTTCCCTACACGGCGGGTCTTGTCAGATGATTGCACACTGTAAAAAATTATAAATTTCTATTTTTTTCAAAACATTCTTAATTATTCATTAAACTTAACGATAAAACTAGAAATTCTTTATTTATACTGATACATAATAACCCAAATATGATTTAATTTTGGCTTACGTCAAAATCCAAAGAAACATGAGGGTCGCTGACGTTGGACCACTTCGGTCAAGAGGGGAGGACGACACCTGAGTTGGCCTCTCTTTCTCCAAACTACCGCGCCATGCAATGGGAGGACTTTGAGCCCCACTACACGGTGAGTCTTCAGTGGCACCAGGATTCGAGCCCACGATTCTCTGGTCACGAGTTTATGACGACTCGGCTACCCAAATGAAATTTGAATGCTTTTCCATAAGAATCTATTTCATAAAATTTTAAATATTGCGTAATCATTCATACATTAGAAAGGATATATGAACAAATGTTTCAGTTAATTATTAACTATAATAATTGAAAATAGTAAAAAAAAAAACATTCTTAAAAAAGACAGTTATATATACTAGATTCTTAAAAATATAATTTCATAACTGTTATTGAACATTCATATTAAAGTTTATAAACATTTGTCTTGGTATTTTTTAATAGGTGAAACTGGATTAGGAAAGTCTACTCTCATCAACAGTTTGTTCCTCACGGATCTGTACAAGGATAGAAAAATCCTCAGCGTTGAAGGTATTGTTTATTTGTTTTGTAATTAAAAAATCCAATCTACAAACTCTTTGGACTTCCGCACAATAAGGCTTATCATTGCAATGCTATATTCTTAAATTCTCTAGAAACAGCTTAAATAGAGAAACTTTTTCCAATTTAAAATAAAACACAGGGTTCACGTCAAATTTGGCGATTTTTTTCATGGTTTGACAACAATTTTATTCTGAAAAAATTTGAATTATATATAATATACTTACCAGTTTAAGTTTTTTTAGTAACTTCAAAGCCTAACAGAAATAGCCCAAAGCACTAACCTACACAATACACTTTATTTTCGTTTAATTTAAATTTCATATTTTTTTTTCAAATGTAAATGAAATACTAATCTCTGCTCTTGTTGAAATTTTCAATTGTAATAATTCTTACAACAATTACATTTTCTAAAAACCAGAAAATAAGATTTATTTAAGATGCGATTTTTAAAGGTGAAATAAATCAATGCTTTATTAAAGTTTTTCAAAAAATAATTTTAACTATCAAATTTTTTAAGTAATATTAAACAGGTCGAGAAAAAGACATTCTAAAATTTGGGGAAAAGGGGGATTTTGTTTGCATGTAAATCCCATTTAAATTTTTTTTAACATTTGTAATTTTTAAAACATATTACGCTATAAAAATACATTATTTAAATCTTACACCATAATATTCAATACATTTTTAAAAATTTCTCACCATTTTCATAGTTAATTTATTAAGAATCATCTTAAAGTGTTCAAAAAACAAACGATCATTGATACTTTCATAAGCAACCTCTTGACGTTCTTAAAGTATCTGGAATTCAATAAGAATAAAAGGCAATATATTTTAATGTAAATATCTCTGTCATTTCTTTTTGCAAAAAACATGATAGTATAAATTTGAAGTGGAGCGCTTATCCGGAGGATAGAACCCAGTACCATCGGTTGCGTAAGCACGTAACGTACTGCTGGACTAAAATGATCACCTCAGTCCGGAGGCCGTTACTGATTATATAGTTGATACCGCTACACACTTCCCCACCAGTGAGTTGATAGATAGGCGAACGAACGATACAGTTGTAATATCGAGCGTGTTACGTGAACAGTTGTTGCTGTAATTGGAGGAGTTGTGTCACGTGATTCGGCCAACTTAGCTGTGCCAAGTGCGTCTGGTGAGGTTTTGGTTGCTCTTTTTGCGGGTAGATGGCGCCACGACAGATCAGAAGGTTGCCTTTTCTGAAACTCGGTCAGGGTCACCAATGAAGTGGCGCGCTTATCCGGAGGACAGAACCCGGTACCTTCAGTTCATTAAGCACGTAACATACCGTTGGACTAAAATGATCACTTCAGTCCGGAGGCTATTGCTGTACTATTACTATAGATGTGAGGGCAACCTATTCATTTATAATCAGATATAGTTCTGAAGATTAAATTTTTACGGTTCTACTGCCCATTATGCAGATCCCTCAAATCTTACCTCATTTAGGAAAAAGAGTATTTTCCCTTTCTCCCAAGGAATTTAATGTCTTAAGTCAGTGGTTCTTAAACTGGGGTCCACAGATCCCCGGGGGTCCTCAACACGTTTCAAGGGGATCCACGAAGGATGTCATCTAATGTTAAGATTTCCTTTTTCTTTTTGCAGACTCAGAAAGGCCTCGTGGAAAAATTGAAAGTTGTGCCACCTTAGGTTAGATCTCTAAATTGTCCCCACAGAAAATACTCTACTAGGACATGTATTTCGATTAAAATTTTCTGAGGCTTTCTAAGCTACTTATTTATGTGAAAGAACAATTTCAGCTCTTCTTTATTTGAAAAACAAATAATATATATATTTAAAAAAAATAAGTAAATTCCTACTTTGGTCAACAAAGAAAATTTTTATTTTAGTTACTTTTTATTAAATAGTTACAATTAATGTACATTCTTTATAGTTACATAT
This sequence comes from Trichonephila clavata, assembly GCA_019973975.1. Taxonomy (NCBI): domain Eukaryota; kingdom Metazoa; phylum Arthropoda; class Arachnida; order Araneae; family Nephilidae; genus Trichonephila; species Trichonephila clavata. Next base: position 26,555 of record BMAO01024081.1, read on the forward strand.
GTACATACTTTTGACAGAATCACAATATTAAGTGGCAAAATAGAAAACGATTTTCCTTGCAATTTTCCATTCTATATATGGTGTTGGACTATTTTTGTTTGTTTGTTCCTGTTCATTTAATAATAAAATTTAGTTATTCTAATACAACGTATTGAAAAAAAGAAATCACATTCTCAGATATTTGGCCAGCCCAGGTGGGATTCGAATCCATGATCTTTGGATTAGAAGTCCAACGCGCTATCAATTGCACTACAGGAACACAACGAACGATTTTTATTTCTATGTATGCTGTTGGACTATTATTTTTGTTTGTTACTATTTATTCATTTTTTAAAAATTTAACTAATGAATTAATATTTGAAACAACATCAAGTGTTACACAATCCACTACAAGTTTTAAAAAATGCATTTGAAATTGAATGGATGAAAAGAAAGTATTTTATAAACGATTGAAAATTTGAACAAGATATATATACGTATAGGGAGAGAGTGAACTAATAGTAGGAATTGAATTACAGGAATTACCTGGAATACATGGAACTGGGATTGAGACACTAGATTTCAAATATTACACCTGATATACCCGCGCACTTGTAAAAGAAATGCAGCATCTTCTTTCTAATTAAAAATTTGAATGAATACAGTTACGTGCATTATTAATTTATCTGGAATTAGTATTTTGTAATACTTTAACTAAATGTTGATTGTTTTCTTAAACGGAAAAAAAAAGTGTTGAAAAGATTTAAGTAGCAGAGGCAGTCTTAGAATTATTGAGGAACCTTATAAATCATTTAGTTATGTGATGGAAGTCAGGAAGGTTGTTCAAAATCTTGGGGGTTAAGCTGATACATAAAGGGTTGGGGGGCGGCGATCGAAAGTAAAAAAAGTGACACCTCTTCGAGATGCCATAGCAATGCTTTTCCTTATATCAACCCTCCTTATTTCCCAATCTTACTTATCATTTTCTTTCTCCCTTTCATTGGGATACACCAGGGAGTAGAGACACCTTCACATAGACCCGTGGTCTTCAGACTGTGTTCCACGGAGCCTCGGGCTTCCACAATAAAAAATTGAAAAGAAAATTATAAATGTGTATGCTAATTGGATTCACGTTTTCTATGAAGTTTATATAATTACAAGTATTTAAAGCTCATCCTATTAATTAAAGCTGAAAATCTTATTTATATATGACAACTTTATTTTGCAACACTTTTTAAACTTTTATTATAATATAATAAAAGAATATTAAAACGTTTTATCTCTGTATATATTTTCTACTAGATTGTAAATATTCTATTGTTATTTATACTCGTTAGTTAGCACAATGTTTTTCAAAACTAGGTTTTCTAATAGAAAATGTACTTTTTTGCATTTGTGGAAAAAAGTACCTATAAGAAAAGGAAAGGAAACATATCAGCAGATTCGATGTTAAAATCTAAATTTAAGCAACAGCTCCTAAATTTTAGGTTGCAAATTCATGCAAAATTTGTGCACATTATTTCTCACACAGTTATAATAAATTTTAATGCCATTCAGAACATTGTGTTCAAGGGAAATATATTTCTTAACGAAAGAGGCTACAAAAACGAAGTATAAAAACAAGTTAAACTTGGAATATGTAATGCAATTGCATTTAATCTCAAATGATCTCGACCGACAATTTGTGTAAAAACAAGCTAGCATATATCCCAGTTATTAAATATAATGCATGAGTAGGTGACACTGGGATCAAAAATTAAAATTTTTAATGAATAAACTATATTAAAAAATTAGATTAGAATTTTTAAAAAATATATGCAATACTTCTTTTAACTGCATTTACATAAAGTATCTACAACATGTTAATTCACCTTAATTATTATTTTATGATATATTCTGCTAAGTATGTATATGGAAATGGGGTTAAAGGAAAACATTTTCTAGTTTTAGAGGTTACACAAAAACACTTTTAAGTTCTAAGAATTAAAAAAGTTTAAAGACCACTGACATAGACTAACGATTTCTTAAATTTTTAGAATAAAAAATATGTCTAGGAGCTTTTGTCACAATATAGGTTTTACAAAACATACACCTTCCACATGGAAGAAGTCTGTATACACCTCTGCTTCCTTTGCCTTACGTCTAGATCACTTAACATTTACAAGATACACACGGTTACAGTAATTTAATGTGTAATTGGATAACTTTAGACAAATATTGGCCATTCCGTCAACAGAATCAATTAACCAAGTAACTTGATAGCTGAATATGGGAATTTATTTGTATGAGAAACTAGAAAGTGTTTTCCTGGAACCCCATTTTCATATGCATACTTAAATAATATAACAAAATAATAATTAAGGTAATTAAATTAATTAAGGTTAAGCAGAATGTAACAAAATAATTATTAAGGTAAATTAACATGTTGTAGATACTTTATGTAAATGCAATTAAAAGAAGTATTGCATATATTTTTAAAAAAATTCTAATCTAATTTTTTAATATAGTTTACTCATTAAAAATTTTAATTTTTGATCCAAGTGTCACCTACTCATGCATATTTAATAACTGGGATATATGCTAGCTTGTTTTTACACAAATTGTCGGTCGAGGTCATTTGAGATTAAATGCAATTGCATTACATATTCCAAGTTTAACTTCTTTTTATACTTCGTTTTTGTAGTCTCTCTCGTTAAGAAATATATTTCCCTTGAACACAATGTTCTGAATGGCATTAAAATTTATTATAGCTGTGTGAGAAATACTGTGCACAAATTTTGCATGAATTTGCAACCTAAAATTTAGGAGCTGTTGCTGAAATTTAGATTTTAACATCGAATCTGTTGATATGTTTCCTTTCCCTTTCTTATAGGTACTTTTTTCCACAAATGCAAAAAGGTACATTTTCTATTAGAAAATTCTAGTTTTGAAAGACATTGTGCTAACTAACGATATGAATGATACTACTCAATATGAATGATAATACTAAATATGAATGATAAAACATTTTTAAATACGAAATTAATTGCATTAAAATTTTGTTAAACCAATTTTTTTCTCATTCAGAACGTGTGGACCGAACAGTAGAAATAGAAAAGACCACAATGGATATTGAAGAAAAAGGTGTCAAACTTCGATTAACTGTAGTGGATACACCTGGATTTGGAGATGCTATAAATTGTGAAGAAAAGTATGGTTATTTATTGCTATAGTTAACATTGTTAGTAATTGGAGGTTATAAATAGCATTGTTTGTACATGTAAAAAATCATTAAGAGTATTTGAAGTCATTTTGAAAACCTTGAGAAATATTTCTCAATATTTTAAATATGTACAAGACTTTTAAAATAATTTTATATAATCTTCTCTAAAATTTAAAAAATATATATATAGTGTCTAAGTGATATACATATTCAAAACAAGGAAATCATATCATTTTAATGAAGAAATTAGTTCCCTTAATTATTTACAAATGTATTAACTCAACCATATTAAATAGTACAAACTTGAGTTTCGTATTCCTCTTTTACTCTAATTAAGTTTTCAATACAAATTTTAAAAATATTTTAAAATTGTGATTCTTTAAATTTAATCCATTACATAAGATCTAAGCAAACTGTAAAAATGATTATAATAGATGAAATAAATGATTATAATAGATTAAAATTAATATGTTAAAAAGAAATCCAGTAACCAAACTTTTAATAGAAATGAATTCTAATATTTTCTGATGTAGTTTTTTCCAACAACAAAATAAGACTTAGTTGAAAAGGGAAAAGTTATTAAAAATGTTTTCTTTTCTTTGTTTGAATTAAAATTTGTAATATAATTAAATAGAAATATATCAATAAATGTATAAAAAATATACAATTATAGTGAACTACTTAGTGATTTATTAAAAAATCCATTAGTATGAAAATATTATCCTATAAGCCTGTTTTGTGTATAAATATAATTAAATTTTTATCAATGATGAAATGAAGTTGAACTTAATCATAAACTGCTATAATATATAATATTATTTTTCATATAACAAAATATCCATTTTTTCTTTAAAAGTTGGAAAACAATTGAAAGGTATATTGATGACCAATTCAATCAGTTCTTCAAAGATGAAAGTGGTTTAAATCGAAAGAATATTGTTGATAACAGAGTCCATTGTTGTCTGTATTTCATTTCACCATATGGCCATGGGTAAGAGAAAATAATTTAAATTATGTGCTTCATACAGATAACAGATTTAATGTTAAATGATTTCAACAAGTGAAAAAATAATATAACCAATCAGAACTTATGACATACATACAAAAATTCAGTCATTCTTATAATGCAACCCAGTTTATAAAAGGGAAAAAACAAGTTACATTTAAGTAAAATTTACTTAAAGGTATCACAAAACCTAAAACAGACACAAAAAATATATTAAAATGAGTTGAGAACTGACAAATAACACCCAATTGCAATTAAGTCATTATGTATACATGCCACATAAGTTAAAAGCATTTTATTTTAGAAAATAAATAATTGCAGATGTAATTAACATAAATTATTAACAAAAAAATGTTCCCTTATTTTCATTTTCCCTTTAAAATAAAAAAATAACTAACAAAATATCTTATTTCCAGATTGAGGCAACTGGATGTAGAATTTATGAAAAGATTGCATCAGAAAGTTAATATAGTTCCAATAATTGCAAAGGCAGATACACTCACTCCTATTGAAATCCGGAAGTTGAAAGATACGGTGAGTTGTAATTTACATAAGATAATATCTGATATTATTATAGGTTATACAATTATTAACATTAAAAATATTCATGATGACTGCCGTACACAAATTGTAAAGATTAAAAAAATTTTATTCTGAAATTAAGTAAAAATTTATAATAAATGAATAAATAATAATGAGTGTAAAAAAAAATATTCTAATTCTGAATGAATAATATGCTACTTAAATTATATATTATTTTAATAATATTGATCAAATTGAGATATATAATCATATGAGTCTAAAAAAAAATAAGACATATACTATAACATGCTAGATTTAATCTACTGAGTCTGTAATCACGAAAAATGACTATTAACCATAATCAATTAATACATATAATTTTTCATATTTTACAGTTAAATATCAAAAGTGAGTTTATAAATCTCTGTAATCATAACCAAAAACTTCCATATTTTCTAAGTATAAAACAAAAAATAAAATCTCTCTTCATACATATAATCAAATACAAGAACATCATACCAGTATTTTTATATATGATTTCACTTAAATATATAACTATTAATTATTCTTTTAGGCAATCAGTAAATAAAAAATTGTATATGAATAAATTCAGTTGCATATTAATGAGAACATTAAGAACAGAATATCTTCAGTTATATAGAAACAAATAATAATAATAATAAAAGTCAGTTCCTACTTAGGTCAACAAAGAAAAATATTACTTTAGTTACTTTTTATTACATAGTTACAATTAATATAAATATGTATATATATATATAACAGAATCACAACATTAAGTGACAAAACAGAAATAAGTTTTCCATTTTCCTTTCTATATATATTGTTGGGTTTTTTGTTTGTTTGTTACTATTTATTCATCAATTAAATATAATTATTCTAATAAAATAGTATAGTAAAAAAGAAATTACATTATCAGAAATTAGGCAATCCCAGGTGGATTCGAACCCACGACCTTTGTATTAGAAGTCTAAAGCGCTATTCAATGCGCTACAGGGACACAATGAACAATTTTCATTTCTATATATGCTGTTGGACTAATATTTTTGTTTGTAACTATTTTTTCATTTTTAAAATTAATTAATGAATTATTATTTGAAAAACTGCATTAATATCAAGTGTTATCCACTACAAGTTTAAAAATATGTATTTGAACTTGAATGGATGAATAGAAAGTATTCTATTAACGATGGAAAATTTGAACTATATATATATATATGGAGAGAGTGAACTAATAGTAGGAATTGAAAAAAGAGAATACTAATATCTAATATTCTTACTAGGTAATAAAATTTAGGAATTCTGTAATTAAATATAGATAAGCCACAAATACAATCAAACATTATAAGAAAGGAAAATGCTCTTTATTTCTGTTTTGTCACTTACTATATGAATATATTTTGATTAATTTGTGATTGGTATAATTTTTACATAATATTATTACAAATATTTATATTATTTCAGATTTTGAGAGAAGTAGAAGAACATCAAATTAGAATTTATCAACTACCAGAATGCGACAGTGATGAGGATGAAGAATTTAAACAACAAGACAGGGAACTAAAAGTAAGAAATTGTCAAGCAACACTATAGTATATAAAAATATAATCAAATTCTAATTTAGTAATTTCAATTAAACTCACATTTAAAAAAATATAGTAAGCCAAATTAGGCTAAAATAACTTCATTTATTTTAGAATCAAGGCATTATTAATATAGAAAGAAAATCATTCTTGTTATTTTTTAATAAATTTTTTTAAAAGTCATATTGCAATTTGTATTTTACAGGAGAGTATTCCATTTGCTGTTATAGGAAGTACACAAATTGTAGAAATAAATGGACGAAAAGTTAGAGGGAGATTATATCCATGGGGAATAGTGGAAGGTAAGTGTTCTGATATAATAGATTCAATTTTGAACTATTTTTTATAATACATATCACAGTACAAAAAACAAAGCACCATACTTTAATGGACAATTTCCAGATTTCCAATTTTCATAAAGATTATTATGTTCATATATATTTTGTTTAGTAAAAAATATATATATTTATAAAGTATAATTAATAAGAAAACTATTATTTTCCTCTCTCAATGTAATAGGATTTATAATTCAAACATTTTGTTTGTTAACATTCATAAATTAAAAAAAGAGGCAAACAACTTTAATGAAATTTTGAATTTAAAATTAATTCTTTTAAGACTTTAAAATATCACTAGCAAAAAATCAAAATTTCAAAATCCATGAACCAGACATTTCTTTTTTTAACTTTTAGGATAAATAATCATGGGCATCTTTATAAAATAAATACAATTTTATTAAAAGATTAACCACATGCTATAATCAAATAATAATTAAAAAATGTGATAATTTAAATACATCAAGAGAGAGAGATACTAAAATAATACTGAGAGGGGGAATTGAAATGTAAAAAAAAAACAGTAATTAATATAAGTATGTATCAAAATTTTCTAAAATTACCCTGGCTTATAATTTATTTCTTTTGCAGTGGAAAATCCCAAGCATAGTGACTTCTTAAAACTGAGGACATTCTTAATAAGGTATGGGTATTTTTCCAAGATCTATTAAAATATATTTATATAATAATTAAATAAGTGTGGAGAGATGAAAGGTTTTTGAAAGTTTTCATAAATTCAATGAGATTAATTATTAATACAATGATTTGATGTTTTTGAAATTTAAAACTATTATTATATTTATAACTATTTCATCAACTAAAATGTAATGTTATAATGCATAAAAGTTATATATATATATGTTTAGCATTTGTTTCATAAACAAAATGTGTACAATAGGTTTACAACTGTACAGATAAAAATAAATTGGGAAGCAAATTATCTGAAAAATCATAACCAAAAATTTAACTGTAAAAAATATTAAATTTTTAAATAAGTCTGTCAAATCAAAATAAATTTCTGAGCTCATATTTTACTAACGATGCTATTTTTTTGGTAAATAAGACCTGTGGCATGAGTTCTTATGATAGTACACACATTCATGTGATGTGATTACAACAGGTTTCTAGATCAAAATTCTAGATATCTGTACTGACAATAAAACAAGTATTAACCATAATGTTGAAGAGTTAAGTTCTAACTTTTTAAATACTGCACCTATTCTTTCAATTTTGTATACATAACGATCTAACAAGAATTTCTCATTCATTCTGAATAATCAAGAGTATTTTATGCCTTTTTAGATCTTTGCTTTATATTTCATAATACTATAACTAACTAATAAGAAAGTTAATTGAATAGGTAGTGTTATTACTGTAAAAATGGTTCAGTATCAAATTTTTTTGTCTAAAATAAATATAATTGAAATTTTACTCGCAAACTTTACTTACCATTACATTGTATTAAATTGTAAGTGTTTCTTATATAATTAGTAAGATTTTATTAATGTTTAAATAAAAGAAAGTGAAGCATACATTATAAATTAAATGTTATTTCAAAAATCAATAATATAATTTAAATATTTCAGAGTACTCTTATACATTTAAAACATGTTTAATGCATAGTTGGTACTACCGGGATAATCAGAACTAGATTTTAAGTAAATAAAATTGGGTCAAGGTTTAAATGTCATAAATTTAGAACTTAGAGAATTAAACATAGAATCATTTTACAGCTTTCTCACAGTAATACATCAAAATATTAATAAAATATATGTAAAATACTGCTTAACATATTAAATTATACTGTTATTAAATTTTTTTTATAGCACGCACATGCAAGACTTAAAAGATGTCACCAGAGATGTCCATTATGAAAGTTACAGAGCACAGTATATTACAAAAATATCTCAACAAGCTGCTAGAGAGAGAAAGTAAGTAAAAAATACTATAATCAATGCATAAAAGCTAATGAGTTGTAATGTTCAGTGGTTTATTTTATTTTAAAAATAAAGTGACTTTTATTGCCTAAGATTGTCTGTTTATATTATAATTATATTTAATTAATTATGTGCTTATATTATTTTTATAGTAAGCTTAGAAGAGACTCTGGACCAAATTTTGAAGCAGTGACAGAAACTGATCGTCTACTACAACAAAAGGAAGAAGAAGTATTGATACTTTTACTACAATAAAATATAAAATTATTAGGATTTTAAAAGAAAGGAAAACTTTTAATACTAATTAATAAATGACAGTAATTATTTTTTCACAAAAATATATTTTCAACTGTAGAGTATAAAATTTCATTTGGCAAATCTTATCAGAAATATTTTTGTTTAAACAGCCATATGATTATCTTAAACAGAAGTTTTAAAATGAAATTCCTTTCTTTAATCTAAAATAATTTAATTACTAAAATTATTCAGTAATTAAATTATTTATACAACTAGCCATGCTAGTTTTCAATCAAATGTATGTAATTTTCTCCTTAAATAGTCACAGTATATTGTTAGATGGTATACATTTTTTCTTCCAAAATTTATATTTATTTATTGGTTTTATGATAATGAATAATAATGTTTAATAATATTGTTTAATTAATACCTCTTCACCCCCCCCCTTTTTATAACCCTAGTAAAATAGCTATATTGTGTGCACATGAAAAATACTTCCTGAGCAATAATATGTTACTATAAAAAAATCTTTACTGAAATGCATTATGTCACAAGATATTAAATACATTATTCTTTCTTTTCTCAGATTCGAAAAATGCAAGACATGCTCCAACAGATGCAACAAAAGTTAAGAGCAGCTGGATCTGAAGGAGAAGGACAGAAAGCAAGTGAAAACATTATAAGTTTTTAACAATCTGTTGCTTAGGTTGATGTAGTTTTAAAGCATTTCTCTCTGTTTGTGATCTATTTAAACGCACAATATTTTAATGTGCTAGGAATTTTAAAAATTAATATTTATGGACAGCATAAGTACTCATCTTTCCATCATCGTATTTAAATAATAAACAATGTTTAATAGCAGTTAAAAAATTTTCAATTTAAAATATAAAAAATTTGTTAGAAAACTGAAAAAACAAAATGAATGAATGACGACTGAAGTAAAACTTTTATTTACTATTCATGTCTTTTTAGGAAGAAGCTCGTGAAATGAATTTTTAAAAACTCGACACAATGAGCTACATCTTATAAGATAAGGCTTTGAAGTTATTTTTTAAAAAAATATCACATGAAAACCAAAGATTAAATGAGATAAAGACTTTTGCAGTGAAAACACAGAAGTTTGATGTTAAGACTTTCTATCATAGATAAAAATGTCAGCTGTGTGAATGATTCTGTATTAACACATAAAAGTTAAGCATGATTTTGTTGCATATTGGACATAACATCACTTATAATGTTTAGATCTGATGTTAGATTCTTTGTATATATTTCCATTTATTTGCAAAGCCAAGGTTGGTTTATTGTTAATGTTTTTTGATAAATGGTAAAATTTAGTGTCACTTTAGTGATGTTTTTGAACAAAAATGTGTTAAAAATAAAATCTTCATCATAAAAATACCTACTTGTTTGTTTCCTGAACACTTAAAATTCAATAAGAACTAATACAAAACAGGAAAAATAGAAACAGAATATATGAATGAGAAGCAATAAGTTATTAGAAAAATATACAAATTTTATTTAATAATATAATACATAATAAATAAAAAAATCACATTTACAAACTATTAATACATTACTAATGCTTTCAGTCATCATGCTGGTACAATCTTACAAGTTGATTTAATGAAGATTTATATCCAGTAACTGGACATTTCTTATTCTCTTGAACAAAATGAAATATGCATGGGTAACAGAAGACAAACCTAAACATATTTTAAAAAATGAGTTTTAACTAGAAGGAAATTTAATAAAAAAAAGCATTTAATGCGATAACATTTTTAATAACAATATGAATGGTTAAAACTTCTGACAAAGTTTATAAATGCAATGAATATTTTTACATCTATTCAACAGGCTACTAAATTGTGCTAAAATATACAAAACACCAAGAACATCATAAAATCATTTGTAAAAAGGAATACATTTTTGTACTGATTTCCTATTATAAAATGATAAATAAGGAAGGAAAAGTTGCATATAATAAATAAAACACACATTACACTCAATATATGAAAGCAATCTAAAATTTTATAGAATCCTACAAGTATTCATAACAAGTAGAAAAAATGGGGATGATGAATAAAAATATCTATAAATTATATGGAAGGTTATTAAAATATTGCATAATTTTAGAATGTCGTACTTTTTAAAAATGTTTATATGTAGAGCATAAATTTTTTGCTATCTATTATGCATATTATAAAAGTTATATTTTTTCATTCTTTTTGGACAAAATTAAATGATGGGGTAGGAATTTTAAGTAATATTTATTGATTACTAGTAATAAAATGCTAATTTAACAGTTTACATATGCACACAGAATGTATTGGATAAGAAAAGTTAATTCTTAATTTTATCTAATTTTTTTCCTTTACATTAAGAAATCATAAAGAATATATGTTCGAAAAATCCTCTTAAATTTTTCTTGTAAATCAATAAATTGTTCATTTAAATATAATTTCACAAATGAGAACAACAAAATCTTAATTATCTATTAACATGCTAATTTAGCAATAAATTAATTAAGATACCAAAAGTTCAACATTTTAAAATAAAAAAACATCAAATATTTTTCACACACACATATATGTAGTATGTTTCTATATTTATGCTATATACAAATATTTCAAAATGTGTAATAAAATTTTTCTATCTTAGCAAGTATTAGAGAATATGGAACAGAGATTTATTTCAAATAGTATAACTTATACTTTGTTTTGAGCCAGTTCATACTTTATTTACATAGGTAACCATGTAAATGACAACCATGTATGATACAATGTTAGTGAAATGCACATATATTTTGCTTATAATTAATTAATAATTATTTTACCTTATACTATTTGAATTTATTTCTTTGTATTATTAATACATAACAAATTAGATGTTCAACTTATTAGAGCTGCATAAGAAGGCATCAATTCACTAAAAGAAATTTCAGTTTGAGATATTACTTACCCACTACTCATTAAAGCAGTATCATTTGCTCTTTTCTTCTTACACAATGGACAAATATCATCTGCTTCTTCAATAGACCACTAAAAGAATATTTTATTTCAATATTTTGCTACAATATATGCTTTTAACTATGTATAATTTTTTTAATACAATGCAGCTAAAACATCTCAGAACTTACAGAAAAATACATTTTTAATAAATATAAAAAGGAAATTAAAAAGTAATAAATAGTTAGGAAGCATTTTAAAAAGGATTTTTACCTTTGGAGGTGGTGGAGGCACTGGCATTGGAGCAAAACTAGTTGTATTACCTTCACTATTATACCACCAATTAATAAATTGAGTTAGGAATGCACCCACAGAAATAGTAAGAGTAACTCCTCCGACAAAAATGTTCATATAGTTCCAAAGAGCTGTAGTAAGTTTCCTATAAAGATTTTTCTGTATTTAAGAAAACTTTTTAAAAAATGCGTGAAGAGAATAATTTATAGAATTAGACAAATATTACATATTTAAACTTAGAGAGAAATAGAGAGACATGTACACACACATATATAAAACAAACTTTCATTTTTTTTTTCTCTTAAAGAATTCTGACTCCTAGCAAAATACAGAGCCAATTACAGTGAGGAAGTTTAATTCCAACACATGAATAATTTGCACAAAAACTTAACAATTTCTGAAAACATTTGAAATATCTAACTCTAAAAATATTTCAATTACACTGATACATATTTTTTTTGACTTTGAAGCAAAATACCTATTGCAATTAGCTGGATTATGCATTAATTAATCTCATATATAATATCAATTGTTCATTATGGTTTTTCTTTTTGGAAACAAAAAAGTTTTTTAATTCTTTTGGTAAATTACAAAAAAAAAAAAAAAAAAAAAAACATATATGTTTGCATATAAAGTTTACATACCTTTTAGATACTTCAGGAGAGTTGTGAAGTAATGGATTAATTTTTAAGTTATATATCTTAAAAATTCCTTTTCAAACAAGTTAACTAAAAATAGGTATTTTGTGAGAAATTATAAACTTGAACAAATTAGAGACTTAGCTCTACCAATGTATCTGCTATAACAATTATATCACATATGCTCCAAAGTTACAGGGGCCAAAACTTGTGTAATATTTTGACACTTTCAAACAAGTTTTATTAATCTGATCATTTTTATTCCTTTTCTAAATAGGGATACCAAAGAATTCTGATATGACACCCACTCAGGACTAGCTTCACCAGTGGAGCAAATCCATTGTTTTCAAAATATTTTAAAAGAAATATTTGATAATAATATAAAGTTAAGCTTTTGGTCAATCTTGTAATAAGCATGTTTATGATGCATTTCACATTTTTAATGAGTTTTGTTTTTAAAAGCCCACAAATATATATATGTATTTTTAGAACATATGTGTTAATATCATAGATTTTTATACAGAATACAGTCCAATTTTTTATACTTGCACAATATATGTATATATATATTAACTATATTAATATTTACCACATTAAACTATATTAAAATAAACAAAAAATAACAAAAATTAAAAAAAAAACTTTTGAATTATACATTTTGCTTACCAAATTTAAAAAAATTCAGTCATCAATAATAACAATTTTAAAAAAAATATGTCTGTCTGATAAAAAAAATTAATCTAAAAATATAAAATTATATTAATCTTGATGTATAATTCCCTATTTTAGATTGAATTAATATATTTAAATAAAGTATTTAAAATATATGAAAAGTTGAAGTTTTACACAATGTGGCATTTTGAATTATTACATTATATTGCATTATTATAAAGAGAATACTAAATTCTTAATAATTATATTTAATGGTTAATTTTAATGACAAAGAAAACATATTGTACTTTTTCTGTAGCATTGACAGCATAAAAAACTGTTTCCAATATATATATTGAATTTTGTATTAAAAATAATAACTAATAGAATAAAAAAACTATAGTAAATTGAGTAATAGCTTTTTCTTAAAATTATGTAATCATTTTGAATTGCATTGGAAGATCGGCCTCCAAATACATAAATATAATTTTACTTCTGAATAGCATTTGAACCTAAATTCCAAATAATAAACTAAAAGAAAAATACATTTTACATCAAAAGAATAGTATTGGAATTAGGTAATACTCACTTTTTCTCATTTTCTGGAATGTATTCTTTCCAAGCATCATCAGATAGATCAAAAGCTGTTAAATGAGTTAATGTTGTCGATGTTAAGTGCATAAGTGCAGAATGAAATCTCGTTTTGTTAAGCGCAAATGCCATGTAGTATCCAAGTACTGTGATTTCCCATAAGAAATTATATATAGGATAAAATTTTAAATATAAGAGTGCTAGTCGTCTTTTGAAATCCTAGAAATATGGGGAAAAGGTTCTTTATTATTTTTGAAATAATCTATGCTACAATGGACATACATACAAATTTAACAAGGAAGAAAATCCACAAAGTCAAATGAAAAACATCAGATTATTAAGCAAACTAGATTATAAATTATAATAGTGTAAAATATTTTTTAAAGCAAGCAAATTAACCATAAATAAAAACTAAGTGTGGATTCATTGTTAGTGTATCTGGTCATATACCTTACCTCTGCAGGTTATGTAGTTTGATTCTCTCAAGATGCATAGGAAATTTTCTGTGATTCAGCAATAGGTTAAACTGTTAAGTCAGAAACTTTGGCAGAAATTTTAAGTTGTAGATATAAAAAAATATCTCTTTTTTTGGCAACTGTTATGTTCTTTTCTCAGTTTTTGCATAAAGAAGAGTGTGTCTCATTTTTTTCTCAAAAAGGGGAATTTGTTACAGTAGTGATATTCCAGTTTCTTGTGGCAACGTTCAATATTCAGTAAAAGCCTAATAAATGGAAAATCTTTATTGATTCATTAAAAAGAATTCAAGAGCAATGATATTACATTATGATAATGAGTATGCTTGTTGAACATTCAGTTAATTTAAATCTGTGTGAGAAGAATTTTTAATTGATACTCAGTCATGTTTCATATCTAGAAGACAAAAGGCCAATTAGTTGTGAAAACTGTTATTTGGTCAATAATGTAGTTACACAAAACCCTGTGCTTTCTTTATGAATGGGGCAGCCATAATAAAAAAAAATTATATAAAAACTAAAAAAAAATCACCAGAACCAAAAATATTGAAAGAGAAAGTTTGACTAATCCTGAAAAAAGTTTTACCTCCATTGCTTTATATATACAGTATGATTCATAAAGAAGTGTACACTTTTCAGATGTAAAGTAGTAATAGTCAAAGACAAGCACCACTACAGCAAACTCTACGGGAGATGTACTTTTAAAGTTTGTGTCTAGCCCCTGAAAGAAGTTACATAAGCAATAGTGGGCATGTCATGTAACTAATCAGTCAAAATGACAGATTTTACAGCTGAGGTCTTGGTGTTCTTGAATTTAGCAAAATGGAATCCATAACTGCTGTGCATT
The DNA here is from genome assembly GCA_019973975.1 of Trichonephila clavata. Lineage (NCBI taxonomy): Eukaryota > Metazoa > Arthropoda > Arachnida > Araneae > Nephilidae > Trichonephila > Trichonephila clavata. Next base: position 41,813 of record BMAO01024081.1, read on the forward strand.
TTTATCATGATTTGGAGAAGAACATTCAACTAGAAAATCTGTCTAACAATGATATGAAAAATTTAAAACTACAGGCTGTTAGTGCAAAAGTAAAAGTCCTGGAAAAAGCTGAAACAGCGTACTACAGCTGCTATCGATGGAGTTGATACCTTAACACATGTTTGGGCCGAAAGGGATAACTGGCTCAATGTGTGTTGTAAGAGTTCACACATAGAATATCTGTGACTGTTTCTAACAAAACTGAAAATAGTCTCATACAATTCTATTACAGGTTATAGTAAGTATCTTACACTGTTCTTGATTTATAATGAATTGAAACAGCATACTTCTTTTTGAATTACCCTATATATAATTAACACTCAAGAAAACAATACATCAAGTCTGTACCAAATAAAGCATAATGTTTCAGAAAATTTAGTAATTTCTTTATTTATTCAAAACAGGACTCAAGGAAAAGAGTATTAGTAAGACCTGACATCTGAAAACTGATTAAGAATGAAAATTTTGGACTCACAATATAAACAAGTGAGAAAAGGGCGGAAATCTTTTAAACTAAATATAAATAGCTTACTTGGTTGATCCAATGAGACCTAAACTAGACATCGAGCAATGATAGAAACTTCAGAATACTAAGATGTAATATGAACTATAAGTTTATTTTCTCCATTTGTACCTGAACTACTTCCCAGAAGATTTAGGAGCAGTTAGTGAAGAGGAAGGTGTAAGTTCTTTATAAGATAATAGAAAATGGAAAGACATCACATGAAAGGCAAAATATCAATAAGGATATAAATGTAAGATATGTATTTAACGGTAAAAATAAGTGCTAAATGACAAGATTAAAATAAAAGAGATGATAAAGTATTCTGATTTGAGTTATTCCCTAAAATATGAAATAATTTTTTGAAAAGCCATGTGTGTGATATAATAAATTATAATTTTAAAAAACTAAAGAACACGCTTTTATACTGAATCGAACTAAAAAGTAAAAAAATAATTCTTAATATAGGAATAAAATGATGAACGAGAAAATTAATGTCATTGGGGTAAAAACGTGGGGTGCAATTTCGGAATTAAAAGAGGTTAGAAACTATAAAAATTGATATATTTATAGAACACCCCACGCTTTTACCCTCAATGACATTAATTTTCTTGTTTATCATTTTATTCCTATATTAAGAATTATTTTTTTACTTTTTAGTTCGATTCAGTATAAAAGCGTGTTCTTTAGTTTTTTAAATTATAATTTATTTTTCATGTTTTAGTTCTATCTACAATAAAAGCGTGTTTTTTTTAGTTTTTAAACTGTCATTTATTCATTGTTGAATTTATCCTTGAGTTTGATATTTGGAGCCAGATTTACGTGGCTGCTGGAATAAGTCTTATTCTTCAATGGATTTTAATTAAAGGGTCTGAAGTGTATTTATTCTCTCTGTTTACGAGACCTCGGATGAGTCCTGTATCATTATATTAGATTCCGTCTCAAAAGAACAGGTCAAACAAATAAAATGTGTGGTAAGAAGAAAAAAAGTTCGAATTTAAAAAAAAATTTATTGTATCATGTTTTTATAATGGACCAAAAAGTATAAAATTCCTCATTTTATTTTTTTTCCACATTTTCATGCATTGTCATCCACTTCTGAGATATGGTGAAAATTTCAAGTCTCTAGCTCATCAGAAAGTCACATAGTTTAAAATCAAATACAAAATTCCACCCGGACAGACATTAAAGAAACCGAGTTAATAAAAACATGGTAATATCAATCGTATTCTCACCTTTTAAACTTATTGCTATAATGTTAATTCGTATCATCATTTTTAAACGTATTGCTTTATAAAAATATAAAATATTTAGCAGTTAGAACATAAATTATTTTTTTCACATCACAAGCCTTTTTTTTATTTTCGTTTTCAGAAAAATGTTTATATTATAGTAAGACATTGATAACACCCACCCACCCTCCACTTACTCACATACAGAACACTTTTTTTGTTTGTTTTATTTATATAAACCACAAGTGTATTAATTAAAAACACTTGCTGTAGGGTTACACCTTTTTCTTTTAGTCGCCAAATCTGGAAATGGTATATGGAATTAGTCGCCAAATCTGAAAAAGGTATACTGAATTAGTCGCAAAATCTGAAAATTGTATGTGCAATAAGTTGCCAAATCTGAAAATTGTATGTGCAATAAGTTGCCAAATCTGAAACTGGTATATGGAATTGTCGCCAAATCTGATTATCGTGATTCCTGACGATCCTGATGAGGACAATGGAACAAAATTATGAAATTATTGTATTGTCATCAGTCCTTGACAAGTGTGCAAAATTTCGAATTAATCTGACCTTTTTAAGTGGGTGAAAATCGAGTTCCAAGATTCCGTTACATGCAAGTGAAACTTATTGATATCATTTTTGGAATCTACTAAATATAATGCAAAAATCCATTTTTTATACTAAAGCAATTTATAAGGGAGTACAAAGGTACATCAATTTTAGAACTGGAATTTTTTTTTAAATATTGAACACATTAAAAAAATTATAATTCATATTTTACTACATGCTTTAAATGTAACTAAAATAATACTTCATAACTGTATTTCTAAAAACTGGATTAATTCTTAAATTGCTTAAATTTGTAAATAGTTGAAAAGTATAGACTAGAGATGAAACTGGAGGCCTTAAAATTGTAAGTAACCTTTTAGACTGGTAACAGTGTTGAATAAATTCAAATTTTTTATGATATATTATGAAATAAATAAGTAAAATGATCAAAAGTTAAAATTAGAATTTTAAAACTCTTGATACATAACAATATGAAAGACAGCAGTGAAAAATGATTCAATACAAAATGTTTCATATTTCTAGCTCTACAAGTCATAAATATATACATTCTCTCCATTTATATTATCCTCTACCACATTAAGATATCACATATATTTTTATCATCAATTTTGATGGTAAAATATCGAAGTTTTTATAATATTCATTAATTCATTTTCATTTTAAAAAGTAGTTAACAGTAATATTAAAAACAAACACTGCAGAACTTAACATGCATACAAAAATAATACATAAGAGTTTCTCCCTTAAGACAACATGATATAAAAGCTCAATTATTCATTTATATACATATATAACTGAAATAATAGTAATTAAACTTTTACAGTAAAAAGATCTTCTTCTCAGCCCTTGGCTGTTGGGCTATTAGGAGACGCGCTGACCAGTAGAGATGGGCCTCCTTGAAAAAGTTGTTTTGATAGTACGGTAAAAATATACATTTATTCACATACCTTGTAATTTAAAGTACCATTAGAATATTCTTCTCTGACATTTTTGTACAAAAGCTCCATTTGAGACTGTATATAAGGAAGCACAACAGCTAAGAAAACCCAAGAAGCAATCTTTCTTTTTGAAACATCAAGGCTTCTAGGATCAGGTATTCGTTTTAAACCATAGAATGTTTCAGGAAATAATCCCCCTAAAATAAAATAGAAGAAAGGAAATAAAGCAGGTTTTTAAAGTATTGTTTCTTGAACTGAATTTTGATTTTATATTGCAAATAGTAAAAAAAAAAGTAAATAAATATTGTTTATTTTGATTCACATTTTAATCAAAGTGTGATATTTATAAGGTTATTAATAATAAAATGACTTAAAAAGCAAAAGTAAAATAAAATATTCGGTAACAGTTAAATGAACAGCAGAATAAAGAATGAAAGACAGTTTTAATTTCATTCACTTTGTGATAAAAAATTATCATTTGATATAAATACATAAATAAAAAATGAATAAATAAATGATAAAAGTTTAAGAGTAAAAAAAAATTGTTCTCTTTTTATAATTTTGTTGTTTGAACTTATTGTTTGTTTGTTTATCTTTTTTGTTACCTTGTTTACACTTACATTGTGAAGCTCTTCTTAAACTTTTCTGAAAAGCTGATAAAAATAACCTCTATAAAATATTAAAAATTTCTTTAAGAATTACTTAAACAGATATCTTTTATAAGCATAGATTTTATGAATTTAAAAAAATTAAGGAAGGTATTAATTTAATAATAAGAAATCTCAATTCTTTAAAACAAAAATGTTTATGTTCATGAAGATTTAAATAACATTCTTTAGTCATTTACTTATAGTAATGCTTATATTCCTATGATTTCTTTATTTCTATGGTTCCAAATTTTAAAAATAACTGCATTCAAAACTTTACAAAGAATGGAGATTAAACAATGACTTGTTATAGTTTTGAACTAATACATTAATTATAAGTACATTGATATAAAAGTTGTTTACATGGAAATGAAATTGAGGGATTTTATTTTTGAAATTTATCTATCACTTTAACAGATAATTAAAAAATACAAGGTCCATTAAAGAACAATAAAATTTTACCTTTCAACCTTAAGTGAATGTATTGAAATACTGAATCAACTACAGTATAACCTTCATCAAAGTGTCTGAATAAAATTCCAAACTTTTCAGGATAATTTTCAGCTAGTACCTATGACAACGATGAAAGAATATAAATTAAAAAAATTATAATCATTAATATAAATTATTAAAATGCACAATAATTATTTCTATAAATATCTAGTACTTTAAATCCATGACGAAAAGCAGATCTCAGAGCTGCAATTAAATTTTCTTGTCCTATTACTTCAAAAACAGAAGGTTTAGAACGCCCAAATGTAGCATGATGTATTCCATATTCAGCCATTTTACAGTATAATGGGCACTATAAAAGAAGTTTCTATTTATAACGTAAAACACATCAAAGTTTCCTTGTATCTTTATTTGTTTACGCTTGCCAACATGTTTGACAATATTACTAGGGAAAGCATGTTGCCATTCTCAATATTGAAATTAGTTCTGTAAATATCAGATCTAGTTTGAGCTGCCATCTAGTGTTTCATTTTGCAACAAGAAATTTATGTAGAAAAGAATAATTCCTATAGAAGTTGTTTGGTGCTGCTATCTAGGGAAAAGTGTTTGAAACAAACTTAACTTTACTAAACAGAAGATATCACCTTAAAATCCGGTGTAAAATGCACACATGTACTTTGAAGCAACAATTTTTAATTTTTAGGTATATTCGCCGTATAACGCGCACCTTCTTTTTTACAAAGAAAGCTGAAATGCACAAAGCTCTAAAGATTTGAAGACACTTATTCGAGGTGTATTTCCAAGCTTTCTAAAAGAATAGTATACTTCCAAAACTTAACAACTCCTTAAGTTCATAAAGAATATTTCTTTAAAAAAAAACAGCACTTCGATATATGTAGAAGTCTAATTTATTTTTATGCTCATTTCTTTTTTACATTTTTAAAGCTATCATTTTTATACTCGGCGTATAACGCACAACCGTAAATTTTAATCTTATTTTTGTGTTCAAAATGCGCATTATACGCCGGATTTTATGGTTTCTTTCTGATGAAATAAAAGCGTGAAAAGTATGTGCAGGTTGTAGATTGTACAGATTAAAACACTAATATAAATAAATACATTCTTTTATATACTACTTTCTATCTCATACTCGTTACACCAGACCTGATATTTAACGACAACTGATTAAAGCTTGAAAATCCTATTTTATTACAATGCAAAGTAACAATCTCAAATTTTTTTTTTTAAGTTTACAGAAATTCAATGTTTATATATTCTTGATTATTAGCGTTGCATTTGAAAACATGATTCAAAGATGCATTTGAAACGTACACATTTTTTTTTTTACATGAGTTCTTTGAACTTTTTCTTAAAAGAAATTTCACCTTCATTATTTTCCTAATTATAACAACGAACACCAATATTTTTTAAACAGTGTATTGTATTATGAATATTAAACATTAATTACAAAATAAAATAGCTAAAAAATCGTAAGAAATTTAAGAAACGGAAATAATTTAAAATGTGTTTTTATAACTACCCTCATTTTTAGGCCAATCCTTGTTGTTCTTACATCCTCAAGAATCTCAGTCCTTGAAATTCACAAATATACAAATTCCAGTGATCGCCTTTATTTAAGCCATGGGAAATGGCAGCGCACATAGAAATGAAATTCGTTGGATATTAAAATAAACATTTCTAGCATTAATACTGGATGAACTGAGATAAAATTGTGGTTCTTTTTCGCGCAGTACCGTATGTTTTAGATATTCTGTGATTAAATATACAGTTTTTCAATAATTTTTACACGTTCAATCGAATTTAAATCACGAGAACATGCTTCCAAATACATTCTATAGATATCATCATTTTCTAGAAGCTCTTGAACAGCCAGACAGCTGTGTGACTGCACTTTGTCACCCACAGGAACAGACACACATAGAAAAGGACAATTTGATCAGAGAGTAACAATCTCTTGAGTGAGTCTGAGTTTAAAATGTGGAGCTCACCTCTTTCAGATGACACCTCTTTCAGATCTTTACAGATGACATGTAAAGCCTTTTAAAGGCACTTCTGTGTCGCTCCAGTGAGTAATAATGTGAACAAATGTTTTTAATTTTGGTTGAAGAGATATTCAATTTTTTTTGACATATTCTTAAATTCTATTGATATATTTTATATTTTACCAGGAATATGTGTTCTGTTATGAGTGTCATAAGTGGCTTGCATAATTATTTAAACCTTTTGTATGCAAAGCCATTGCAGTTATCATTTCGCAATTTCTTGAAAAAGGATTTCACCTTTCTAAAAACCGTTTTCTTTCGAGAAGAATCGACAGCGTTTTCTTGAAAATCATCATCTGTACGATTGTCCGACGAAGCATTCAAAGGAATTAGATTCAAATGATAACCCTCACTGTAAGATGCTCTCTCATAAAATGGATTAGTGGGCAAGATTTCCAAATTCTCATTATTGAGTCTGTTGGACATATTATTTTCTAAAACGTCTTCATCTGTATAATATCCGGTAAAGTATTCAAAGGAATTGGAAGAAAATGATAATTTCACTGCAAGATGCCCTCTCAGAAAATGGATTAGTGGGCAAGACTTGCAAATTCGCATTTTTGAGACATTTAGGCATATTATTTTCTTGAATGTCTTCATCTGTATAACTGCCCGGTGAAGCATTCAAAGGAATGGGAAGAAAATGATTATCTTCACTGTAAGATGCCCTCTCTTAAAATGGATTAGTGGGCAAGATTTCCAAATTCGCATTATTGAGACTGTTGGGAACTTTATTTTCTTGAACGTCTTCATATGTATAATTATCCGGTAAAGCATTCAAGGAAATTGGGAAGAAATGATAATCTTCATCTGTAAGATGCCCTCTCTAAAATGGATTAGTGGGCAAGACTTGTAAATTCGCATTATTGAGACTTTTGGGCATATTATTTTCTTGAACGTCTTCATCTGTATAACTGCCGGTGAAGCATCAAAGGATGGGAAGAAAATGATTATCTTCACTGTAAGATACCCTC